>PVIU01006450.1:0-101719 GCA_004026605.1 Ondatra zibethicus
TTAATTTCAATGTAATACTTAGACTCCTTAAAATAGAATGTTTATTAAAACTTCTGTTATGCATTCCTTGCTTAATATTGTTTATTGTTTGTAATTTTGCATTTGGTGTCTGTTCCAATTGTATATAGCTATGTTGGGTTTGGATTAATCCTGTTTAGACAAAAGGGGGAGATGATGGGGGAAGAGCCACTAGCCAATCACATCAAGTTGGGGTATGGCTACTGGGACCCCAGGTAGAAAATCGAGAAAACACAGGTACGCGCTCTCTCCATGCGGTGTCTGCCAGACGGATTGGATTACAGCTTGAGTAGAGTGAGTTCTCCTTTTATCTTTCATTAAAAATACCTGTTTCTATTGAGCTGGCTTGGTTATTGATTTGTGCCAACTTAATACTTCATCACTCACGGTTTGCTGATGATATGATAGTTTACATAAGTGATCCCAATAATTCTACCAAGGAACTTCTACAACTCATAAATACTTTCAGTAATGTAGCAGGATACAAGATTAACTCAAAAAAAATCAGTAGCCCTCCTGTACACAGATGATAAAAGGGCTGGGGAAGAAATCAGAGAAACAACACCCTTCACAATGTCCACAAATAGCATGAAATATCTTGGTGTAACTCTAACCAAACAAGTGGAAGACTTGTATGACAAGAACTTTAAATTTTTGAAGAAAAAAATTGAAGAAGACACCAGAAAGTGGAAAGATCTCCCATGTTCTTAGGTAGGCAGAATTAACATAATAAAAATGACAATCTTACCAGAAGCAATCTACAGATTCAATGCAATTACCATCAAAATCCCAGCAAAATTCTTCAAAGACCTTGAAAGAATGATACTCAACTTCATATGGAAAAAAACCTAGGATAGCCAAAACAATCCTGTACAGTAAAAGAACTTCTGGAGGCATCACAATCCCTGACCTCAAACTCTACTACAGGACTAATGTACTGAAAACAGCCTGGTATTGGCATAAGAACAGACAGGAGGACCAATGGAACCAAATAGAAGAACTGGATATCAATCCACCCATCTTCGAACACCTGATTTTTGATAAAGAAGCAAAATATATCAAATGGAAAAAAGAAAGCACATTTAACAAGTGGTGCTGGCATAACTGGATATCAACATATAGAAGAATGAAAATAGACCCATATCTATCACCATGCACAAAACTCAAGTCCAAATGGATCAAAGACCTCAACATAAAGCCAGCCACACTGAACCTTATAGAAGAGTAAGTGGGAAGTACACTTGAACGCATTGGCACAGGGAACCACTTCCTAAATAGAACCCCAGCAGCACAGACACCGAGAGAAACAATAAATGGGACCACCTGAAACTGAAAAGCTTCTGTAAAGCAAAGGACACGGTCAACAAGACAAAACAACAGCCTACAGAATGGGAAAAGATCTTCACTAACCCCACATCAGACAGAGGTCTGATCTCCAAAATATACAAAGAACTCAAGAAATTGGACACCAAAAGAACACATAATCCAATAAAAAAAATGGAGTATATACCTAAGCAGAGAACTCTCAACAGAGGAATCTAAAATGGCTGAAAGAAACTTAAGGAAATGCTCAACATCCTTAGTCATCAGAAAAATGCAAATCAAAACAACTCTGAGATTCCATCTTACACCTGTACGAATGGTCAAAATCTAAAACACTGATGACAACTTATGCTGGAGAGGTTGTGGGAAAAGGGAACACTTCTGCATTGCTGGTGGGAATGCAAGCTGGTACAACCCCTTTGGATGTCAGTGTGGTGATTTCTCAGAAAATTAGGAAACAACCTTCCTCAAGACCCAGTAATACCACTTTTGGGTATATATCCAAAAGATGCTCAATCATGCCACAAGGACATGTGCTCATCTATGTTCATAGCAGCTTTGTTTGTCATAGCCAGAACCTGGAAACAAGCTAAATGCCCCTGGACTGAAGAATGGACAAGGAAAATGTGGTACGTTTACACAGTGGAGTACTACACAGCAAAAAAAAAAGACATCTTGAATTTTGCAGGAAAATGGATGGAGCTAGAAAACATTATTTTGAGTGAAGTAACCCAGACACAGAAAGACAATTATCACATGTACTTACTCATAAGTGGTTTTCAAATATAAAGCAAAGAAAACCAGCCTACAAATCACAACCCCAAAGAACTTAGACAACAATGAGGATACTAAGAGAGACTTACATAGATCTAATACATATGGGAAGTAGAAAAAGACAAGATCTCCTGAGTAAATTGGGAGCATGGGGACCTTAGGGAGGGTTGAAGTGGGGAGGGTAGAGGCAGGGAGGGGAGCAGAGAAAAACGTAGAGCTCAATAAAAATCAATTAAAAAAGAAAAATACTATAAATACCTTATTATATTATCATAATTTATAATTTTCTAACATAATTAATGCCAACATTATGAGCAATGAGTTCTTCATTAGAGTTTAAGATTTCCTGTTTTTTCCCTTAGTCCTAGGCTTGTACAGTATAAACACTGTTTAAAATGACAGAATGATTGTTCCTCATAAGGGACACTGCTTTACAGTTAGGTTTGCTTGTTTCAATTTATTTTTAATTTTAGGGAAAGTCTTTGCCTTTTATCTGTTTTGATTTTAATTCCATAAAACATTAAGTGGCCATTCATAGCTATAAATGTAGGTACAAAAAACTCTTGCCCTTCCCTTGCTACATTGGTGGATAAATGATTTTACTGCCAATTTATTATCTCATTGTTCATTTTAAAATGAATTGCTATAAATGTTGATATTTGCTTCCTTTTACACGTAGTATAGAAACTCATAGTTTCTTACAGTTCTTAGATGGGCATGTTAGGTCTGAATCCTAGAAAGTGTACCACTGCATCTTGAGATGTAGGCTTAACTACTTTCAGGGGATAGTTTGCTAGGTTTCCATGCATCTGCAGTGTTTGTAATGTAGATTAGGTACTTTCAGGGAGTAGTCGGCTATGTTTCCACACAGCTGCTGAATGACTCTTCCAACCAGGTTCTATATCCTTCAGAACAAATAATATGTTTCACACTGTCACTACACCTTACCTTACACACCCTGTAGCACAGAACCAAAAGTATTCAATAGTGCTTCAATAGGTCATGCTTGAGTGTTGACTATCAGCATATCTTTGCACTGTATGATGATACAGAACGTATCAGTTCCTTTGTTATTTATCTGATTTGTCAAAGAGATTGTAACAGTTTCTACAACATAACATTTCATTTCTCGGTTTCTGCCTCACCTCATGTGTCTCCATTCTAGAAAAGAAATCTAAAGCAAGTTGTTAAGCATTAATCCCTAAAACAGGAGGAGAAAAATCATCAACCCATATCATCATTGTCAAATTAATTAAATCAAGCTGTTTTGTTCATGTACACAGGCTGCCTCCCCCTAAGGCTGGGTTTGAGAGGTGAGCATTGGATGTGAGGGTTTTATTTTATTTATTTATTTTCTATTATTTTATTACTTAAAAGAATACCAATCCAAATTCCCATTCCCACTCCCTCCACACACCTTCCCTCTCACCCCCCCTCCAATCCTAAGAGAAGGCAAGGCACCCTGCCCTGTGGAAAGTCCAAGGCCTTCCCACTACATTTAGGTTGAGCAAGGTATACATCCAAAGAGAATAGGATCCCAAAAATCCAGTACATGCAGTAGAAACAAATCCCAGTGACACTGTCAATGGCCCCTCATTCTGCCCCAACTGTCAACCGCATTCAGAGGGACTAGTTTGATCCCCTGCTAGTTTACTCCTAGTCCAGTTAGAGTTGGTGAGCTCCTATTAGCTCAGGCAAACTGTCTCAGTGTGTGATCCCCTCATGGACTTGACCTCCTTGCTCATATTCTCACTCCTTCCACTCTTCAACTGAACCTTGGGAGCTCAGTCAGTCCAGTGCTCAAATGTGGGTCTCTGCCTCTGTTTCCATCTGATTTAGTCTATCTGGTTGTCTTACCAGATCATATACGCCTTACATGTCTAGATGAAAAAAAAAAAAAAAAACAATAGTCCAAAGCAAGTTCCTATGAACTTTTCTCAAAATAACTTCAGAAAACAAACAAACAAACAAACAAAAACCACCCTTAACCTCTTGGCCAAAGCTCCTTTTACAAACTTATTGGTGTTAACAGTGGTTTGTCTACCTCAGAGGAATGGGTACTAGTTTCTATTTTTGATTTTCTGTTGCCCTGATGGGGGCAGACTCCTGCATTTCTCCCCCTTTTCTCTTTATCCAAAAATGTTTAAGTCATAATTTGTATTCCATCATAATCCTAAAAGAGTTACTGGTGATAGGCTGAAAAACTTTTATTGGTTATTTCATTCTGTGACTGACAGTGTTTCATTTGCCACCTCTTAGGAGTATCAAGTACACTGATCAGCTCTGAGCGATGAGAGGACATCTTAAGCAGAGCTTTACTGCTGCTCTGTGGTGACAGCTGATTGTGTGCTGGCCGCGGAAGGACAGCTGTGCCTTCTCTCCACGGATGAAGGCCAAACAGTGGGGTTTCACTGAAGGAGCATAGTTCAGAGACAAATGTCACCAGCAACAATAAGTCTCTAGTATCAGCTCAGATGGGAATGGAACTGGAATGCTCTGGTATCAGATAATCAGACTTCGCAACCTCATTAGAAGCCCACGTAGACTTGTCAAGTCACTCTGTCATCTTCTCAGGAATGTGGCCCATGGCCATCAGGCTTAAAATTATAAACCTTGCCAACTGCAGTGTCCTTCCTTACCTTATTTTCTGTGTTCCTTACTAATACGGATTCCAACAGTGAAGATGAAGTGTCACTACATACATGTATAGTGTAAGGCATATGTACATATACAATCAAGCCTATAAACACCCATAAACAGAAAAACTACATTCTGGATTCAGTTTCTCGCTGTACTTGCTGCCAGGGGCCAACATTATAAATGATCAGAAACTAGTTTTAAAGCAACAGATTTCCTTCACTTCTGCTTTACAGCACTTCAGTCCTGAATCAATGTTACCCACATCCCTTTGTAAAGCACAAAACAATCCCACACCAGTTTGGATTCAAAGGGTTATTTATTTGAGGGGAAAAAACCTACAGAACACCGTCCTACACGACAGCCAGGAATGGAGTCTAGTCGCTGGAGCAAGAGAGTGAGCAGAGGCTTCTTTTTAAAGAGAAAGAGACCATGCCCCAGGGGGCTGGTATCTCAGGGGCTATTAGCTGAAGGAGCAGAAGGAGCTCCCGCAGCACCTCCCCCTTTGGTTTAAGTAAGAGAGTTCTAAACCTACTACACAATTATATACAATAAGAACAAATATCCTATTCTAACTAGTTTAAGTGTCCAAGTCATGAGAGGAAAATAACTACATTTATCTAGTCTTCAACCCCATCAAAGATCTGAGAAGGGAAATGTTACCTGAGTAATTAGGAAATGCAATCAAACAACTTCCAAAATATGCAACAAATCACAGAGACAACTGGCTACCTGGGCAATCACCCGAAGTCATGTTTGCAGCATTGAAGCAACCAACTTTGGCTAAGGCCTAGAATAACTGACAGATTATTTTTAAAGGCAAGAAATTTTTCAAAACCATCTTACCCTGTCTTGGCAAGATTTGACAGTTCTGCTTATCCATTTCCAGATACTATGTATTTTGTCAGTAGTTGAGGTATGGGCAGTTCCTTGCCCAGAGGCCAGTTTTGCCAAGAAGAAGACAAGCTCCAAGTGGAGTGTCTTTGGTGCTCAACAATCTCTTGGGAATAGATCGGTGTTGTCAGGAGCGATTGTGTATTGTTACCACAGAACTCTAAGTTAGATTAAATGTCATTTTCTACAGCTCTTTGAAGAGGTTGAAGATTATTTATACAGAATTGTAGCATGAGGGCCAAGCTTGGGGTTTATGTCCTGCTTGGTTCCTCAGTCTGTAGTAAGAGGGCACGTTGGGCACCATTTTGTAGCATGAGGGGCCTGGTTGGTTTCTGTCCTCCCACCAGGTCCCACAGTCATTAGGTCCCAAAGAAAATCACACAGAGGTCTCCAGAAGATTATAAACTGATTGGCCCATTAGCTCAGGCTTCTTGTTAGCTCTTGTAAATTATATTAACCCATTATCCCTATCTATGTTAGCCACATGGCTCAGTACCTTTCTCAGCGGGGCAGGTCACATCCTGCTTCTTCAGTGGTCTGGTGTGGAAAGCCGAGAGAGCTTCCTGCTTCCCAGAATTCTCCTGGTCTAATAGCCCCGCCTCTATTCCTCTCTGGTTGACCCACCTATACATCCTGGCTAATGGCCAATCAGCGTTTATTTAAATCATGATTGACAGAATATGGACAATTCTTCCGCACCACTTCCCCCTCTTTTTTTTTTTTTTTAAACAAAGAAAAATATCCATAGTCCATTTTTTGGGAATGTGGACATAGTATTCCAGGCAACTTCCGGCTGGTTGGAGGCGCTGATAATCTTATGGGGACCTAAAGAAAATTTAGAGTTATGATCAAGTCCCTACTGGAGTATCCTGTGAGTCTTGATCACCTCAGGCAGCAGTCTTGAACCTGTTCTGGTTATAGAACTCTGTCATCTGGGTCATCTGTTCCTACTGAAGATTTCTCAGGTGGTCTTCCTTGGCCAAACGTGAGTTTTCTTAACTCAGAATGAATCCACAGCCTCTCATTTCCTGTGGAAACAAAAGCAAAATCTCTTCTCCAAAGTAATATACCTTTTGACTTCAATTTTGAAGTCAAGGTATTTTCAAAATACCTATGTTGGATTAGTTCTGCAGCATGTATAAGCAAGTATCTTTTAGCAGCTGTTTCTCCTTCCTCAGCATTCAAACAATTCAAAGAGAGCATAATAGCATGCAGTATCAAGATTCTCTGTGTATTTTCCATCTTTATGCAGCTTTATTTTAACCTCTATTTCTTTTCTTTTTACTTTTAACTTTTGGCTTTTTGAGACAGGTTCTCTATGGATCTTTGTCCTGGAACTCACTCTGTAAACCAGGCTGTCCTTGAACTCACAGAGATCTGCCTTTCTCTGCCACCCCAGTGCTGGGATTAAAGGTGTGTGCTACCACACCTTGAAGTCACAGAGGTCAATCTACCTCTGCCTCCAAGTGTTGGGATTAAAGGTGTGTACCACCACACCCATCTACTCTCTTTCTTTCTTTTTTACCTTAAGAACTTTAACCGTAAGCCAGCATATATTTTTAATATACTGTAAACCATTTAGATGTTTTCTTTGTCTTTGAATCTATCTTTACTGTAAAATTCTCTTTTTCTGACTACATGAGTCTTTAATTTGCTAAGCAGTATGGAGGGGAATAAAGCCGTGGCTTTAACAGCTAGATCCAACGAATTTCTTAGCTTTCTGAGATTTCAGCCTCATGGCGGAGGTACCGGCTGTAGCCACGTTTATTGCCACAACTCTATGGCGTTTCAAGGTCCCTGCCAGCAAGCAAGCTGCAGCATTCTGCTCACAGACCACATTGGACTGTTCCCTGGCCAGACTGCCTGCCTGAAAGAGTCAGAGTTTGCCTGGCAGGATGGCCCAGAAAGCCAGCATTTTAAAATAGCGCAGCTTTTTTCCTGCTACAGCTGAAAACTGAAAAGCATGCGGTTAGCTTTTCATCAACACATTTACGTGTTTCTTGGCAGGACCTCTTAAAGAGCTGCAGGGTTTTGCAGCTAAAGCTGAGTCAGGAAGCCTCTCTTAGATGAGAGTGCTTGCTTGCCTCTAGCAAGCAAAGCAGACCCGAGAAATTGCTGCTACCAAGAAAACATGCTTTACTCTATTCTTTCCCAAGCTTTCTCAGACTTTCTGTGGATGCAGTTATCCACGTGGGTTCCATTTTATTGTAATGAGGGGCTCGGGTTGTGTTCCTGGCACAGGGCACCTTGTTCTGTCCTGCCTGGCTCCCGGTGCATACTCGAAATAATTACAGGGAAACTGTACTCATTTAAATACTGCCTGGCCCATTATCTCCAGCCCCTTCTTGGCTAACTCTCACATATTATTTTAGCCCATCTCCATTAATGTATATCGCCACTTGAGTTCTGGCTTACCGGCATGAGTCTAACCAGTGTCCATCTTGTGCTGGAGAAGCATGGTGTCTGCCTCTGCCACACTGCCTTCTCTCTCCCAGCATTCCGTTCTATCTACTCCACCCACCTAAGGGCTGCCCTATCAAAAGGCCATGGAAGTTTTCTTTATTTAACCAATGAGGGCAATACACAAATAGAAGACCCTCCTACACCACAGAATATAATCTCTATGTAACTAAAGAACCTGATTAGTCTAACTATAAATATGACAAACATAGATGATTATTGATCCACAATTCTTAATACCTATCTAATTTAAAGACTAAGAGAATAAACAACTGTGCAATAAATGACGACAATGACCTCCAAATGTAAACAATGTACAAGTATACACTGCAATATGGTAAATATATATATCAATACATAAACAACATATAAGTATCTTAATCAGAGGTACAAATGTACACTGCAATATGGTAAATATATATATATCAATACATAAAAATGTTTTAAACAGAGGTAGAAGCATGCATGCATACAATATTCAATATAATTGAACTTTGTATCCATATACAAGAATCTATGCCAATGTAATTATCTATAAACAATAACTCACAAATACCAATCTATTATCCCATCATTCCTTTTTTTTTTTTTCAAAAAGATCCCTGAGCCTATAAAATTCCTCCTCCAACCCTTAACCGTATACTAATTATAGTCAACCCCTAAATGATGTCCCTAAACCCGAGGACAAACTGTGCTGGGAGAGGGGACATCGTCCTCTAGAATTATTTACAGCTGCCATGGGGGTGATGTTCTTTCTGGGGGATCCTGTGAAAGTAAAATGATGGTTAAATTTCAAGATTAATGTCTGATAAGATTGCAAATAGTCTCTGAGTATTTTGTGGAAGTCTGGCCAGAATGTTGTAAAAGATGTGCACCATTTCAGCTAACCAAGTTGGAACCAACTTGTGCAGCTGGTACCCAAAACAGGTCTTGTAGTAGCACTATCAGTATTATGACGTCATATCAACCAGGTGGAGTTGTTGTTATGGGGCCCCATCTTCTTCCTGGAAACTTCAAAGATTACTGCAGGAAAATTCATTGTTCAGTGTGGAAAACCTAAACATTATTTATATAGACATATACGGTTGTATATATTCAATGAAAAGCATGATAAAGACAAAAATAGGTGTGAAGAAAAGCAAAGATGTTTTTTAAATCCATTTTTCTTTCTGTCCCATATCATGGCTCTTGACATGAGACAGAAACTCCAGAAACTCTGGGTTTTTCTCTTAACAACAGGCTTGGAATTAGAGAGGGACTGAGCCAGAGTCCAACTCCAAAACCAGCTCTATATACTTATGAATATAAATAAACAAAAAATATATGTAAACATTATTACTTACGGAACCTATTCAATTTTCTTGGTGATCCATATTGGGTAGTAATTTTTTCCATCTGTCAGTATTCAAATATCCAGGGTCCCTTGAAAATTTTGAAGATAAGTGTTTTCCTGCAAAGATAAGAACAGAACCCTGCCCTCATCCTCTATGTTTTTCTTACCACCTGTATGAGTATCATCATTGTGGATGAGTTGTCATGTCTTCTTTCCAAGATGTTTCTCCTCTTCAAATCGAACCTTTATTAATTTTGATAGTATCCACAATTTTTCTTCTCCGGTGGAAACAAGAGCAAAACCCCTTCCCCAACAAATCACATCTCCTGGCTTCCATTGAGAGGTCAGCACATCCTTGAAATAAACTGGTTGGTTTAGTTCAGCAGATTTTTCCATTATCCAATGTCTTTTTGCTGCTGTTGTTCCTTTCTCATTAGCGTTAAGAAAATTCAAGGTTAATAAGGCATTATGTAATCTATTTCTGGGGGCATTTTCCACCCCTTTCTGTTTATTTAACTTATCCTTTATAGTTCGATTTGATCTTTCTATGACTGCTTGACCTGTAGGATTGTATGGTATACCTCTAACATGCTTAATATTATAATAAGCTAGACCATTATCTATTTTTATTTGTGCAGGTATATCCATGATGGCCATAACTTCTAATAAATGTGTGATTACTAAATTAGCTTTTTCTGAGCTTAAAGCAGTTGTTCATTGAAAGCCTGAATAAGTGTCAATAGTGTGATGTACATATTTTATTTTCCAAATCTGCAAAGTGGAATACATCTATCTGCCAGATTTCATTCCTTTGAGTACCCTTTGGGTTAGTCCCTGCAGGTAGCAGTGTCTGGTTATATAAAGAGCAAGTAGAGCATCTTTTTATAATCTCCTTAGCTTGTTGCCATGTAATGAAAACTCTTTCTTTAAACCTTTACTATTGATGTGATGTTTTTTATGAAATTCTGATGCCTGCAACACGCTTCCAATGGATGTGTGTTATGTACATCAGACAAAGCCTATTCCTGATTATGTCTTGTACCTGGATAAACAATGAAGTCAACTCTGTATCATCTGGTAAAAATGCAGCGGTTTCAATATGCAAGATAACTCTTTCTGCATATTGTGAATCTGTAACTATATTAAGAGGTTCTTTACAATCCCTTAGCACCATAAGAATGGCATATAATTTTGCCTTCTGGACAGAAGTATAAGGGCTTTGTTCCACCTTACTCAATTCGTCTGATTTGTAACCCGTCTTCCCTGATTTATTAGCATCAGTATAAAATGTATGGGTTCCAGTTATTGGATCATCATGTAAAACTGGAGGAAGAATTCAAGAAGTTCTCTTTATAAGGTTAAGTCTACCACTTTTGGGATAGTTGCTATTAATTTCTCCTAGAAAATTAGCACAGGCCCTTTGCCATGGTTCATTGTCTTCCCATAACCTTTTTATTTCATCAGTAGTGAAAGGCACTATAATTTCTGCTGGGTCTATACCTGCTAGTTGACAAAGTCTCAGTTTACCTTTTATAATTAATTCAGAGACCTTTTCTATATAAGTTTTTTTATTTTTTATTTGGTTTGTGTGGTAAAAAGATCCATCCTAAAATATCTTCCCTCTGCATTAAAATTCCCAAAGGAGAAATTGTGGAAGGCAATATGACTAGAATACAACTAAGATTTGGATTCACCCTATCCACATGTGCCTCCTGTAATTTTTCCTCAACCATCATCAGTTCCTTTTCTGCTTCAGCTGTTAATTCTCTGGGACTATTCAAATCTTTGTCATCATCTAAGGTTTTGTTTAAATGAATTATTAGATCAGGTGTTATCCCAATAGCCATTCATAAACTGGAAATGTCTCCTAACAATCTTTGAAAGTCATTAAGAGTCCGTTACAGTCTCTCCTAATTTGTGCCTTTTGTGTCCTAATTTTCTGTAAACCTATTCTGTAACCTAGGTAATTAACAGAATCTCCTCTTTGAATCTTTTCAGGAGCAATTTATAATCCCCATTTAGGCAAAATTATCTTTACTTCCTCAAACATTCTTTCTAAAGTATCTATGTTTGAGTCAGATAGCAAAATGTCATCCATGTAATGGTAAATTATAGACTTAGGGAATTGCTTATGTATTATTTCTAATGGCTGACTTGCAAAGTATTGACATAGGTTGAGGCTATTGAGCATTCCCTATGGTAGGATAGTCCACTGGTATCTCCTAGTAGGCTGAGAATTATTATAAGTAGGCATTGTGAAGGCAAATTTTTCTCTGTCCTTTTCTTGTAAAGGTATAGTGAAGAAGCAATCCTTCAAATCAATAACTATAAGAAGCCATCTTTGGGTAACAGAGAAGGCAAAGGAATTCCAGATTGTAGAGGGCCCATAGGTTGAATTACCTTGTTGATAGCCCTTAGATCTGTCACCATTCTCCATTTGCCAGATTTCTTTTTTACAACCAACACAGTAGAATTCCAAGGGCTAGTTGACTCCTCAATATGTCGCACATCAAATTGCTCCTGTACCAATTGTTCTAAAGCCTGCAATTTCTCTTCAGCTAGAGGCCATTGCTTAACCCATATTGGCTTATCAGTTAGCCATTTTAAAGGTAGGGCTGTTGGTACCTCTAAAGGTTTGTTAGTTGCTTTATGTTCTTGTACAGCCTGAATGGCTGGTGACCTTCATGCATAGTACCTTATTATAGCCTTCCCAGAATTATGAGTACCTGGGACTGCAGGAATGTTAACCTGGGTATTCCACTGTGTAGCAGGTCATGGCCTCATAAATTTATTACAATATCAGCTGCATATGGCCTTAGCTTTCCTCTTTGACCTTCTGGCCCAATACAGTCAACCCATCTCGTTGTTTAACTAGAGATATGGTTCCAATTCCTAGTAATTGAACATCTGCCTCTTGAAGAGGCCAATTTGGATGACAAGATTCTGGAGTGATGATACTCACATCTGTTCCTGTGTCTATCAAGCCAACAATCACAATTCCATTTATACGCATTCTCAGCTTTGGTCTCTGATCATTTATAGAGGTTTTCTAAAATATACGCTTCTTATTTCCTAATTGAATTTCTGACTTATCCTCCAAATTTGAGCCATCATTTAGAACCTTATGATCTTGCACAGAAGCTTCTAGGGTTTTTAATTTTCCTGGTGTGACATGTCCTCCATGGTTACGGGGAATGACTGGGCCACTTTTGCCTTGGGGGCCTGCGAGAGGCCCCTCAGGGAGTTTCCCAATGGTATTGGGTTGTCTTGTCTGTCTGTTGTTGATCTGCATTCATTGGTCCAATGTCATCCTTTACCACACCTCCTACATATACCTGAAGGCTCAGGTTTCCTATTCCTGCCATTTCCAGATGAAGTGTTATTCCTAGTAATTCCTTGCCTGCAATGCCTTTTTGGGTGTCCTAATTTATTACAATTAAAACATTTGGCAGGTTGATGTCCCCTCATCGCTTTGGAAATCACTTCTCCTACCCAAGATTCGTCATCATAATTAAAGTTCTGAAAATTCATAGTATGCTGGATACATTCATCCATAGATGCTGATCTAGACCTTAAAGGCCCAATTATCTTCTTGCAGTCTAAGTTTGCATTTTCAAAAGCCAGCGATTCAAGAATTAGTCGTCTAGCTTCTGGGTCTGTTACTCCTATGTTCAGAGCCTTAATTAATCTTTGCAAAAAGTCAGTATAGGGTTCTCCCTGTCCCTGCCTGACCCTGGTATATGACTCTATCTTTTTTTTTGGTTCTGGTATCCTATCCCAGGCATTCAAGGCTGCTTTGTGGCATAGGGACAATACTTCTTCATCATAAAGAGCTTGGACCTGTGGATCAGCGTATGCTCCTACACCAAGAATTTGATCCTGTGAAACCTCCATATGTTTTGCTCTTCCTTGCTGTTTCATATGTTTGGATTCTTCTCTGAAATAAACACCAAACATCAAGGAAGGTCCATCTTCCAACACCTCTAATGCTAACTGGGAGAAATCATGGGATATAGCCCTGACATTAGAAGCCCAAGTTCTTATCATTTGCCTAAAAAATGTAGAATGCAAGCCGTAATTAACGACAGCTTGCTTAATTTCCTTTAGGTCATTCATTCCTACTGGCCTCCATCTAGCTTCTTTGGCTCTCTTTGAGCCTTTAGAAGTTGACACTTTGTCAGAATAAATTACAGGGTATGTCACTAAAACCCTGGGTAAACCAGTTCTGACAGCTGGTGGTGGCATTGTATCCTGCCCTTGTATCTTCTCACCTGGTTGATCAGCTCCGATAATTTCCTCAATTATTTCAAATCTCTTAATCATTGTCTCACGTAAGGCCTGAATCTCCTGACCTGCAAAGATTTCTAGTGATTTCCCTGTGGTATTAATTTTCTGGTCCCCATTCTGTACCTGTGATTCCAAGGTTTTAATGTTTCCTTTCAAAGATAACATCTCCTCCTTGAACTGCCCCCAGATATCATGTAAGTTGCCATCCTGGAGGTATATTCTGTCTGTGACCTTATCAAAACTCTGTGATAAATTCTTAAAGTTAAATTCAACAGCCTGGACCCTTTCAGGTAAGTTCCTAGTACCCTTAGATAAGGAGTCAATTTTGCCTATCATGGTATTAATCCTATCAATTAATGCCATATACTTCCATAATGATATAATATGAAAAAGGAAACTGAAACCTAATAACCAGGAAATTGAGGTATCTCCATAGCCATATAGGCCTCATGTGATTTCTTCCAAAGTGGCAGCAAAAGCCGTGGCTAAAGTCCCATTAAAATCAAAACATGCCATTTTATCTGTTAACCAGCAGATGGCACTGTTTCCAAGTCACAACCAGAATCAATGGACTGGTGTCGGGATAGATCCTGTGGTACTCGAGAAGTTAGATGTACTCCAGTGGCTGATAAACAGCATGGCTCACCCCGGGCACCTGCCCTGCTCCAACTCGATACAGGGGGTCGTGACACAACCGCTGTAAGAACAGCTGACTGCCCGCCCAGCGTCCCTATGCTGTTCTGCTGGGACAAAGGTCACAGTGCAAGCGCAAACACTGTGGCGGGTATTTCAAATAGCACTACCGCCAGATGTGGCAACGGCCTGCGCTCTGACTCCTGCTGCCCAAGCACTGCACTTAAAACCTGCTCAGACATCCGGCCCCGAGGATCCCAGGAGATGTAGAGTTTCTACAGCTGAAGGAAGGCTCATGCCAAGCTGAGCTAGCCAAGCCGAGCTGGTGGCAGGCAGTCCAGCCAGAAGCAGGCAGCAGAGCCAGGGGATGGGGAAAGTGGGGTATGGTTCTAAAACCGAACGTTAGGTGCCAGATAAGGTGCGAAATAATCCCACACCAGTTTGGATTCAAATGACTATTTATTTGAGGGAAAAAACTTACAGAACACCATCCTACATGACAGCCAGGAAAGGAGTCTAGTCACTGGAGCAAGAGAGTAAGCTGCTTTTTAAAGAAAGAGAGACCATGCCCCAGTGGGCTGGTATCTCAGTGGCTACTGGCTGAAGGAGCGGAAGGCGCTCCTGCAGTACCTTTGGAGGCTGCAGGGAGAATCTATCTTGTGCCTCTTTCAGCCTCTGATGTACCCTCCTCTTTCTCCCATGGGCTGCCTTAAAGCTCCCCCTTATTTCACATAAGCACATATGAGATTGCATTTGTGGACTATCTAGACAATCCAGGATAATTCCTCATCGCAAAACCTTTAACTTAATTACATTTTAAAATGTATAGTAGCTTGCTCTGATTTTTTTTTGACAAATAAAATATTATTCACAAATTCTGTGGTTAGGACATTACTATTTGTTGCAAGGACCACTTCTAGCCCACTACATACAAAAGGTATAGCATTTGCACCCCATTGAGTCACACGACAAGGACTTAGTGCCTCACTGTAATAGTGGGATTCATGAAGTACTCAGAAACTACAGGATTCAGAGTTCACACAAACTAGGGAGCACAAGCTGTGTCTGGAGAGAGAGTAATCTTGGCCCTGGGGTATCCACAGGTAACCCTGGGCAGGCTTCATTGTTCATAAGACACAACTGGCTAGCTCCAGGGCAGAAACAGTCAGCAGCTTCATCTCTCCAGAAGCCTCTATGTTGAGGGCAACATGTCCATCATTCTTTAATTCAGATTTCAAATATCTTTTGCCCAGACAACCATGACTATGCAGAAACATGGAGGTGTTTGTGGAAAGTTGTTCTCTGACACCAACATTTATGGTGTTATATTTTTATTGACCTTATTTATTATATAATTAGAAATAAACTACAATGAGTGAATTACATCTTTCAAATAAGCACTTAGAAATGCTGAAGACAATAGCCTGGGACTAAGTCACAAACCAGCAGGTCTGTGAATGCCTCCACCTGTCCATTTTGAGCCTATGGGGAAAACAATGTGAACACTACCAAAGCATATTCTTGCAAGAGACGTAGACAGAAAGCCATAGTAAATCCAAGCCCCCCCCCCCCAGCTACTAACAGCCATCTGAGATTGTCTTTCAGAAATACAAGAAAGAGTTGAAGTTTGCTGAATAAGTCAGATCACCCAAATTTCTATTGTGTCTACAATTTATGCCCATTCCACACCACTGGTTTTGTTTAGAGAATCAGTACTATCTTCTTAATTGTGTCATAGAAAGGTACAGTCTCAAGAAAAAAAAATGTAAAGGAATCTCATTTGCTTCAGAGCAGAATGAAATTAGAAATCAAATATGGAGCAGGAGAGTCCAGGTTTTATGAGAACAGGAGAGAACATACCAGCAGGTATGTTCCTCTCAGGGTTTTTCCAGTGAACACATACACATCCTCTGCCCAATTTCATGCTGAAGAAGCACGACATCAAGATTCTAAAATTATTAGGAAACCTACAAGAATCTACCAATAGCACTGTTCCAGACTGTACATAGGTCTGCTGTCTACTCTACCAGAGGCTTGCCCTGCACCATGCTTTCTTTCCTCACAACACTAACCGGAATAACTCTTTCTTATTAATTCATTTGCGTATTCTTAAATGTGTCTCCCCAACTAAAATACAAGAGGACCAGGGCAGGCTCTACATTGTTCCCCCATTTAGATCTCAGAGTGTATTACTATGTTTGGCCCATAAGAAGGGCTCAGAAGATGTGTACAAGAAGGCACAGTGTAGGGAGAGAATCCTTCACATTCTCCTGTCTTTTGTTCTAGACAAATATGGCTGATTTTCTTCAAGTTTTAGACATATCTTCATTGGATCCTTTTGCTAAATAACAGGCAAAGTCTGGGTCATAAATAGGGTACTATAATGCTTCTCTCAATCCTATTGCATTGGGCTGGCCTCAAATCCAGATATCCCATCTCTGATGCAAAGAAGTGAAAGGCCCTTTGCCCTGTGAATTTAAAGTTCTCTGCTTTTAAAACTCATGATTGATATAAATGATGCTTTGAATAGACCCGGGGATGTGGAAACATGCTTCAATTTCTTTTGCTGCTCAGAAGCCAGATTTTGCTATGTTGTTCTTCCAGAAGTGTTCTTTGACAAATAGTACCCCAGTGATATTAGGGGGCCATGGTAGCCAGAGCAGTGGGAGCAGTCGCCTGCCCTTCTAACTGGGTGATGAATCTACAAAGTCTGAGTAAGGGGGGCCTGTGGTGGTAACTGCAACCATCTTTCTCTTTTATGATTTCTGTTTCTTTTCATTATATTTGACATCTTTGAGATGGAGCTTTGTAACTAACTATTAGCCCAAGGCAAGGACTGGGAAAATGAGAAGTTGCTGGAAAAGTGACCCTCATATTGAAACACAAAGTGTGAACAACTGTACTTATAGCCTGCCGTGAAAGGGACTCCTGCCTGGATTTATGTTCAGCTATCACAGTGGATTTGATAGAGTAAAATGAAACCAGCACCCTGTGTACCTGGAGGCAGACCTGAGGATTCTCATGAAGAAATATTTCTTTATTTTTTATCTTTCTGGGGTATAGTATTTGAAATGAAAGTCCGCGTCCACTAAGTACCCACAAAAGAATCTCCGTCGCCATCAATGAAGAGTTTGGAAAGTTAGACCACAGTAAACAAGACAAGGAGAGGAGGAGAAGAAAATGGGAAATACCCTGTGATGAAGTTGGATGAGGTTCACAGCGGTGCTCAGAGGAGTGCTTTGGCCCTCACAAAGAGAACCACCACACCAAACAGCTTTCCCTCATGGCCATGTGTCAGGAAAGCTACCCATTCGCCACATGGGCATTTTTTTGATTGTTGGAGTCCTCACAGATACCTATTATACTTTGAGGTCTGGGGAAATAAAATGGATCCTGCTTCCAAAGTTTGATTTCTGCTCAAAAGTTTTCCTATTTGAACTTCAACTACTAGGAGACAAATGTCACCTTCTCTTAAGAAAATCCCCAGTGAAAGAAAATTCTTAAATATTTTCAGCCATAATTTCCAGAGGAGGCCCGTTTCCTTCTCTGTGAAGGGGTAGACCATCTCCTCACAAGACGCTTTTCCCATTCCACTCTGAAAAAGGCCTAGTGGGCTGCACACATCAGCAATCTCAGGGGAAGAGCAGGGAACACTTCCCACTACAAGGGCAGAAGTCCGAATGGGGAAAGACAATGCTGTTTCCTTTATAGAAGTAAATTAGATGTCCCAATAAAAATGGAGGAGGAAGAACTAAGAACAGAACTACCCATGTTACATATTTTTTACACGGATGCTGCAGGTATGGGGGACTGCTGAAGTTCCTAAGATAGTGAAGACACATGAGCACCAACTGCTGAAATGTCCATCCCTTCAGGGTTTCATGGAGACCACTACCCTACAGAGTTATGGGCTACAGGCAGACACATGAAGCAATCAGTAATTTCATCCCTAAAGTCAAGTCATAACTGATAACCAAACAACTCATTTTTTTAAAAAGGCAAAGCAGTTTAATACCCCTCAGAAGACTATTCCCTCATTCCTTAAATAGTCCCTTTTCTCTATAGTTTTGTGCCCCTCCCCTTTTTGATGTCATTTTGTCTTAAAGAACGGCAAATGGAATTAAAAATCTCAGACAAAAATTGCTACTGGTTAAGGAAAAGAGGATACTGATACTAATAAGTGAATATATTTAATATTTAATATATTTAAGACAGTTTTAACTGAATTCTAATAGTCAGTATCTTGGAGCACTGGAGGAACAAATGGCATCACCAATATGCTTGTCTGAAAGATTTTCGTCAGTACACACTTTTTAAGTCAGATGATTTATGAGATCCTTTGGGATGAAAAAATTATAGAGATTGAAAGTAGTCGATGATTGGTAGTAGTGTCTTCTGTGTAACTTAAAGATGCAAACACAAACTTTGAAAAGTGTGCCCAGGAGAAAATCAAATAGTCCTTGCTTTTAACAAGTATATGATGGTACAGTAAAACTTGACTACATGGGAGGGCATCTAACCTGTGTATCAAGCAATGCTCACAAGGCATATTAACAGCAAGTGTGATGACATTTCAAGGGAACAAGATATTCTTCCATCTGCAGTGATCCAGGGCAGATCTCTCTTGGACAGCAGAAGGAACTGCGGTTGGATTTAAAGACAGAGCAGGCCTGTTAGGTGCCATCCGAGTTCTCTCTTTCTACTCAAAATTCATCCCAAAACTTAGCAGGATAACATTTTAATGACTATTACAATAACCTGTGACTGTGTTGGTCTGCCAAACTCCTTTATTCTGCTCCACACAGTGTTAGCTGGAGCCTTTCGTGCACCTGCCTTTGTCTAGTCAGTGGGCTTGGCTGGAGATCAAAGAAGGCTCCATCCATTATGTTTGTGACTTCCGGTGCTAGTTTTAGCTTCCCCACAGTATGCCGATCTCTGAGACATCCTTGTATTAGAGAAAGAGCTTCTCCAAGAAAGAAAATAGCCGCTGTCACTCTACTTAAGGCTGAGGCTCGAACTGGAACAGCCTTTCCCTCAGACACACTATGTGATCCAAACCAGTCACAAAGTTATCCCAGATTCAAGAAAAGAGGCAGGAGATCCCACTTCATTAGTTGAAGCCTACAAAAAGAATGACATTGGTAGTAGGTGGGATTCATTTTGAGACTACCATGATCATAAAGAAAAAGAAGATATGAAAAGATATTGAATATGCTTGTTTATCTTGCTTGGCCTCTGAAGACAATAATCAGTATTTATTTCTGAGGTTTTCTTGCTACAGGGGAAAAAGAAATCTACCTCTTAGCAGTAGAATTCAAAGAGCTTCTCGCATTTTGTCATTGTTGCCACTGTGTCCCTTGGGGTGCTCTTCATACCAATTCTGGTTTAAAAATAATATACAGTAGAAAATAACAAGAAATAAGTCTTCACTACTGAAGCGGATTCGTAGATCTAGAGGGAACTGTGTCTAATTACAGACTCTCCTAAAAATTGGAATCCAGAACAATAGGCAGAGGAATAAAGACGAATTTCTGTGTTACAGTTCTTGTGTTCCTGAAGATGAGGATTTACCTTTGACATTCAGTGACTGTCCTGGTGAGGAGCAGATACCCTAACAGAAGCAGCTTTAAATCTGGGCATGTGTATCTGCCAGGTTACAGGAAGCTGCATCTATCCATTAAGTGGGCAGAGTTGTACCCCATAGCTCCTTCCCTACACCTCACCAACCCTCCCTAAATTTCCACTGTCAAAATACTACTGTTTTCCTCATGTGGATTCCAAAGCAGCTCCATGAAACCAGCTGTTTTGTAGGTAAACACTAAGGCAGAATGAACATCTAAGTTCTACAACAATCACGGGCTTACCAACACTGGATGTACATGCCCAGTTTCATGCTTCCCTCCTGTACATGGCCTACAAAACCTTCTGCATAGAAGAATGGACCATGTAGCTGACTGCTGAGCAAAGCAGGGCCCAGAAAATATGCCCCCTCTCCTCTTTCCCATATGCTAATAGACTCAGTCCTTTCCTAGAGAAAAGTCAGTGGAAGCATAGGCAGAGCAAAGGGAAAGAATAAAGAATAAGAATATTGAGGGAAAAAAAAACTTCACACAGAAAGCAGATGAATGGAGATATATGCAAAAATATACACATGAACATATACAACTTACATGCAAATATGCATGATATATATATGAGAGAGAGAAAGAGACAAAATTGTGTAAGTAACAAGTGCTTAGTCATCCTTCTACTCTTGGGGGGGGCACTTTCTCCCCCACCATTTTCCTAAGCCAAGAAAATGTTGTAAGTGTTTAAAATCCAGAACTGGAGCCAAATAAGCATATGTAATATGAAAATTAATTTTTTAAAAAATTGAATTAAAAACATTTTCAAAGTGGCCAGGGCTTTTATGTCAAATGAGAGGGAAATGCTAACTGCAGTGGCAATGCAATGGAGTTTGCAACAAGGAAAGGAGGTCATGTGCCCCTTTAAGAGTGGGGCCTGGGTGTCCAAAGGAAAACAGGTCCTGCCCACATCACCTGAGAGCACGGGCTTCCTGAAATGCTGACAGGACGTTCAAAAGTTTCTTGTTTTTATGAAAATTGCAATTAGTACTCTTTAAAACCTGATCATTGTTTTTTTTTTTTTTTTTATGAATCAGTTTACCAGATTCTAAAGCATCATGAGCATCCGCCCCCCTGGGGCTACCCCACAGTAGAGGGTGTAGAATCAAGAACCCCCATCAATCGGTCCATTGACACAATCGCAAATTTACACTCATTCTGTTGTGGGATTTGGGCTGGTGGTTTTTCTTCTTTCCGACTTATTGCTTGTGTTCTCCGAGTTAACCTGTTAATGCCCGAGAAAATGTGGTCAGGTTCCTGCACTTTACAGTCTGACAGATATTCATCTCCAGCTCTCAGCTTGCAGGTGGGAGCCTCAGCGAAGGAGCTTTGTGTCAGAAAACCAGCAGCTGCTCGTATATCACACTGGTCATTAGTGGAGGATCATTCTGGACCTTTGCCCACAGCTCCTTGCTATGGCAGGGGAAGGGCTATAAAACCCTAGGCCCTGTCAGCCGTTGTCACTTAGGTGAGAATTTATCAGGTCTCCAAGTGCCCTCTGACTGGATTATTATGAATAATGAATGAAGCTTTATGCTACACTGAAGCATTAATAAGATGGGAATGACTGGGAGAAACTCGGGGCCGCACCATCACAGTCGCGCGCCGGGTGAGCAGATCCGCAGCTGGTGGGCCAGCCCGGGACAGCCTCTGCGAATCTGGGACTGAAGCAAGGTCCTCCTTTAATTACAGATCAAGCTTTGCTTTACAGCCTGAGATTTAGCCTGTGGGTAGTAATAAAGAACCGGGGATGAAGCTGTGTGCATCTGTGCCAGCAAAAGTGGACCAAATAGAATTTAGGTTCCCTTCATTTAAAAAATGAGAATATTCAATGTCAATCATCTGTTTTACTGTCATCCTAGAGTGATAGTCAGCTGTGTACATCCAGACATGTAAGATATTTCTAACACATAAAGTCTTTCATGATGAGGGCAAGGGGATTTGGGGGGGAAAATACCACCTCTTCTCTAAATGTGGCACCTCGGGTGTGACTTCCACAAATATAATATATGGACAGAGCAACAAACGTAGCTTGAAGACAAGAGAGGAACCAAAGGCAGCGCTCATCACACTGAGGGAAGAGCATGTTCTTGCTGCGTACTGAAGAAAGCCACCTTCTGTAACTGTGAAAATTAGGGCACATACACCCCAACAGACACACACACACACACACACACACACACACACACACACCACAGCAGAACCAGATCCAAGGCAGATACCACCCACTTCTCATCTGGAACCTTGGAACTGTTTCAGGACACACTGGCCCTAGAAGAATACCCAAGCTTATTAAAAAAAAAAAATCAAAGCCACCCTAGGGTGTATGGGTGGAAAACCGTGTTTGATTGAGGGAACTAACAAGCAATCTGTGGGTTGGTTTAACAGCTGAATCTTCCCAGTTTCCAAGGGTCAAAGGATGAGACTTTTTTTTGCTACAGACTGAGTACCAGGGCCTGTTGAATTCAATACTACCATCCTGCCCTTTTTGAATACTGGGAAATTTAAAAATATGGCATTGCCATGGTGAAAATCTGAACCTCAGCTCAGAGCTCTGAGGAATGTGCCTGTGGATAGATTCTCTCCCATCGATAGGGACAATGCTTCAATACTTCCAACATGTGGTCTGGCTTTGGCGCCGCAGTCTGTGATCTGAAACACCCTCTCGACTTCTCTCCTTCATAGCTGTTTCAATTCTGGATGGTGTCTTAGGACTCATCTAAAGTAACAATTCTAAGAACACAGTTCAAAACTCTTGGAACTACTGATGTAGCCATGAAAAAGAGGAATTCACCACCCAAAATATGTTCCAAAGAGAATGCTAAGCAAGCTCTCCTCTGCTCTTGGTACCAGGAAAAAAGCTACTCCCTGGATTTTCAGGGAATAGGGATTATCAGATAAAAGCATATAAAGCTAGGTACCCCAAAAACTTGTACTTGCCTCTTGGTGTGCTTTTTCCCATTCCTTTCCTAGATGGAATGATTACTCCCTTAATCCTTAGACATCATTTATGGCATAAAGTTATGCAATATTTTAGAATGGAAGAGAAGTTGAGGCACCCAAATTTTCATCTCTTCAATTTAGCCTTCTCCCTAGGAGAAAAAAAAATCCTTCTTGACCTTTCAACCACATGTTATTCCCCTATCTCTACCCCCACTTCATTAACAACATTGCCTGTTCCATTCATTTGGTGTTTAAGTGATAGTCTGGATTACTCAATACTTATTGCCAAATTCACCATCCTAAACTTTTTCCAGAGAGGCACTAAGTCTTGTGTTTTTAGTTTTCATAGAATATGGCAGATTTTCCCCAAATGCTTATTGGATAATAACTAATTTAGTATCTACTTGATGTCAGACCACATGCTGGTTCCTGTGCTATAAAGATGAATTGCTGATAGCCTTCCCTTCAGGAACTTTTACAACTTCATAAATATTTGTTATTGGAGCATGTCATTAGTTACAGTTGAGGCAGCATCCTTGGTGGAAAGATGAAATGAGGTAGATTCATTGGGAGAAGTTAAAAAGCTAACTTGCTAAACTATCATATCCAAAGGGCATTCATGTTCAATGTGCTAAAATAAATCTTTAGGTACATTATCAATGGCACAAGTGAGTCCCTGGTCTATTTAAATGTCACCTTAATGATTTGAATAAAGACCTAGAGAGCAAGCTAGATAAATCTGTGGCTTCCAGATCTGTAGATACTCGAGACATGGTGACTGTCGGAGAGGACAGCTAAGACAATTCCTGCGTTGCCAATGGCCCATTCTTCCAACCTCTCCACTACTGATTGCAGATTGTAGCAACTCTGCCTCTGGTTTGGAAAATGCTCTGTCACGTGGGGTTAACTGGGCATTTTTTTAGGCTTCTTCATAATCCTGAGGCTAGGTTTAAAATGTCCTCTGTTCTTACAGCTAATATGTTCATATTCTTCATTCCCAGGTCTATTTGGATGCCTCAGTTTATCTAAGAATTTTTTTAATGTTCTACTAAGCAAAAGAGAAGTTCTTTTAATTACCCTTACTCCTTTATGAAAGCCTCAACATCTGCCTGAGTCACACCCAAGTGAACAACATTTTGGTATCACTGCAATGAGTGTGCAGAGGATCCTTCCAGCACAGACTGCCAGGTGGCGGGCACGTGTGCCATGCACCCAGCAACACATGCTCCGTTGACCGTGTTACTATGAGAGGGGTCCTCCCAATGAGCCAGCACAAGCTTACTGGGCAACACATTGGCATTGGCAGAATTTCATGCTCCCACTAAGCCATAATCTGCTTGGCAGGCATGAGCGATGCCACCGAATCCCAAGGTTAATTGGGAACAAGGCAATAAACCCTGGCTTCTCCCAGGGCATTCGTGAAGCTGAGAAACTCTGTAGACCAACTCTACTTCAATTTTTGATGTTAAAAAGCTGTGGCTTGAATTCTCAGAGGTAAATAAAATTAATAGCAATTCTGCCAAGATTTTAAGAAAATTATACAAAACCTTTATTTCCTAAACATGGCAAAGAGAGCACAAAGCTAGATGTTTTGTCAACTGTTTTTTTTAAGACCCCCAAATAGGAGGGAAACCCACTGTGGTAGACCCGCACAGGAGTTTCAGACCACCCTGAAATAGTTTTACAGCTCAACGTTTATAGGGACTTCTTGCTCTTCAGGCTCATTGTGTCCTTAATATTCAATCTCAAATGGCATTTATGGGAACAGGACAGATATCTCCTTTCAACCAAAGGAGAGAGAGTAGTGCAGCCCAGGCTCCAGAAGCAAGGAAGAGGGTTATTCATTTAGATCTCTCCAACTTGCTACCTGAATTGTGTCTCACTATAGAAAAGTCAGCACGAGGAAGAGGAAAGGAGAGGCAAGGGAAGGAAAAGTTGGCATTGCCACAAGGAACATTTTCTGACGAAATGGATATGAGAGAAGGTAAGAACCAAGGAGCAGGAGACTATTCTATGAAACATGGTGATAATTAAGTTAAGATCAAGAGCAGGAGATGGGGAACAGCAAAGATAGAAATGGAGAGAGAAAAACTGACAGAGCTGCGGCACGATGGACAGTGGGTAGTGCAGAAAGGAAAGAAGTGAACAATGACAGAAAAATTATTGTAGAGCAAAAGAAAATATAAGAATACCTTTACCCCTCAGAGCTCAAACAGAGGCTGCTGAGATGCCCATAATTATTATTTATTCATGCCCTTTGCTTCAGGGGGTTCTCCTGGCAAAACTCCAGCAGCTTTGCCATTTTTGAGACTAGGGACTTGAGAGCATATCTGCTCTGAGGATTTGGTCCTGTAATCTCCTTTAATGTTTCTGTGGCATCAAAAGGTCATCTCAATTCAGATGTTCATGAAATGGAAATTAGGTTGAGGTCCCTTGGAGATCTAAAGCCTGGCAGACAGGGGATGCCTGTAAGGGGGATCAGACCCGGGATGTGAAGAACCCCTTCAAGGTGCCATTTTGTCATCTCCTGAGGCTTAATAATCCCTCAGCCACATCAAGCATGCATCCACCATCCAACTGAGTACATCCTTCAACACACTAGAATTTCCATAGTCTCATAATGACTGAATTAAATAATGCATTGCTCCAGCAGACATGACGGTGGAGGGTGGGGAAAGAAGTATTAGATCTGGGCTGGGACCATCGCTTGAAATTCCACAGTCACTCTGTTGTCCCTCTACCCCATCACTCACTGACCCATGACAATTCCATGTACTCAGACTCTACCAAGTCTTAGGTCCTTCATAAGTACCCATCGTCACTCCAATAGTCACTCAAGCTCTCTGATTAGCATTAGTGTCCCCATCTTACATTGTTGAAAACTAAGCTGTGAATTTGCCAAGGATGTACATATAATGAATATTAGCAATGGGTTCTGCGTCTAGCCTGGTTTTTGGCAAAGCAGGTACCCTTCCAACTTAACCACACTGGCCAGATATTTATGGCGTTTTCTGCCTTCATTTCTCTCTGTTCTAGACTAAATTAGAGTAGAAATTTCCAACTGTTACAGGAATTTTTTTTCCCGTGTGCTGCCTTGTGTTATGACTAGAGAGGCAGACAAGCAGTTTCAGTTCTCAAGACACTATGGAGTGACAGGACAGACAGAAAATAAAACCAGGCTGAAAGTCACAACTTACCGGGGCTCCAGGGAAGATATGCATGTTCTTCTCAAATGAGTTCCTATCAGCCCACTGAAAAGGAAAACCGTATCTGTTCCCTTGTGTTTCAAATGGAAATTTTTCTTTTCCCAGGATAAAATAAGGCCAACCCAGTCTACCTAGAATGAGCCCCATTCTAAATAACCAAGTTAATTCCATAAACCCTTTCCTTAGCTCCATGTAGATTCTTTTCCCCTAAACGGAGGCAAGGAGCTTCTGTGCAGACAGCCTTATCACCCAGAATACAAATCACTCTCAACACTATTTCTCTCCCTTCCTGTTTTCCCTCCCATAGCACATCTCTGGCCAGATCTAGCCATGAAGTAGGGCAGCCATCTCTGTGATATAGAATGAGTGCTCTCAACAATGGCACTGACTTAAAAGCTCATCTCAGTCCTGAAAATTAGACCCCTTGGGAAAGACAAATGAATCTTTAATTGGCAGCTATTATAAAAGCATTGCATAGTTACTGAAAATGGCCAAATATAGAAATGTATAAATTAGACCATGAATACCTCCATTGTCATGCTTCCACCCCAAACTGAAACAGTTCCTTTAATAATGAAGTAATCATTATTAAAGATCACAAATATTTTCACAAATGTTATCTAGTCACAGTATGAGAAAAATCTTCATTAAATGTACTCAGTTCTACATCAATGAAATTCTCTTTAGTTTGCAACTTTCACTAAAAAGTTGTGCTATAAATATGTACCCAATAATATCACCATGAATATATTTTATTCATCCAACCACCATGCGGGATATGTGTCCTGGAAGCAGACATGAGTTGGTAAATATTTTAAGCCACTAGTAATCTCTTGGGAATAGGCTCTTAAAATATCACATCTTCAAATATGGGAGAGGAGGAGAGATGAGGAAGCCCAATGCAGAGCCTACAGCTGGGTGACCTCAGAGGCCTGGGCACTGAAAGGACGGAGAAGATGGGGCAAACGCGGCAGCATGCAAGACAACCATGGCACATTTGCAAGCGTTTATCAGACTGACCACTTAGAGCCATCCTGTTCTTTGAACTTCTTCACTAACAAAGACATTCTCACACACGCATACACACAAAAGTGAATGGAGGTGTGAATTAGACTGGGGGTGCTGAAATCCCACAGGCGGAGGAGAAGAGAGCAAAAGCATCAAAAATAGTCTGAGCATTTATGAAGGGATTAGTATGTCCCTATCATTTCCTTCCTTTCCTGTTCTCCAAACCTTTCGGAAGTGCTGCTTTGAAAAGTACAGCCAACTACATTCTGAATCACTGCTTCCCTGTCTTCCCAGCTGATGCTGTGAGTACCAGGGGCCTCTTCCTCTCTGGCCAGCTCCATAGTTTGAGCATCACGTTCAAATTCTTTCACCTTCTGGACCTGGGTGCTTTTCTTCCCTCCACCAAAAAATCATTCTGTAGATCCTTCGCCATTTCTGTTCTCTGGGCCAGCTGCTACAGATGTCATGTCTAACCTTGTCTTCTAGACACTCTACTACTCTGTCTCCTCTCCTCCATTCCCCTCAAGATGATCCATTCTCCCTTTCAATATTTTCTCCCCATTGCTCCCCAGTTATCTTACTGTGATTGAAACGGCATGCTATAATTGCTTATTTAATATACCTTTCTAGGTAAAGAATCACAGGAGAGGAACTATGTCTTCCTTGAGTACAATGCACCCACAGGTATAGTAGCTAGCATATAAGGATACTGTAAATACTGCAGAATGAATGTAAATAGCTAAGATAGCTAAAGAGCAGACATCAACAGAGATGAATAAGTAGGACAAAGGATCTGAACATTCCTAATTTGTACAATCAATATCTCCATAATTAAAAATTGGCTAACAAGCTAAAAGTATTTTGATGGAAGTATATGCACAAGAACATTCAGAACTAACTAACACAAAAATGAATCACTAGTAATAAAAAAAAAAATCTTACTTGCACGGTCTGTGTTAAGGTCCATGGCCCATATTGCCACCAAAGACTGTGTAGATGTCTGGGTCTGGGATGCCACCAATGGCCATGTTGTTGCTGAGGGCCCTGCTGCCGCTGGGGCCATGCTTACCTGGGTGGCCTATGCTGTGACCTGGGACCATGATGACATCCAAGCTCAGCTGCTGCCCAGAACCATCTTTGAGTCTATGGTCCTACCACAGCCAGGGTCTGTGTTGAAGCTCATGGCCTGTATTTCCACCAAAGGTCACATAGATGCCAGAGGTCTGGGTCACAACCTGTGGCCCTATTGCTCAGAAGGCCATATCACTGCTGAAGTCATGCTGACCTGAGTGGTCTGTGCTGTCACTCAGGGCCACGGTGTCATCCAGGCCCTAGCTGCTGCCAAGGACCATGTCTGGGTCCCTGTACCTACAGCATCCAAGGTCTGAGTTGATGTCCATGGCTCCTGCTACCACCAAGGGCCATGCAGACACCTGCGGTCTGGTCAGCTACCCGAAACCATGTTATTGTCCAAAACCTGGGTGACCTCAGCTGCGCAGGGGCCACGATGATGTCCTGGCCAAGCTGATGCTGACGGTCATATCTGGGTGTTGCTGTTATAGCTGGGATCTGTGTTGATGTCCATGGCGTGTATTACCACAGTGGGCCAAAGAACCATGCATGATGAAATTGAGGGACCAGGCTGAGCTGGCCTTGCCCCTTGCTGGCCGTGGGAAAACTGGCCCTTCCTATCGCTGGACACTGCAGCAAGAGAACTAGTCCTAAACCCTCAAGGGAGAGCTGACTCCTATGATCCAGGCACAGGAGAGCAGGCCCCTGCACTCCCGAGAGATGGCTCCACCCCTTACCTTAGGCGTAGGAGAACTATCCCGGATGAAGCCCACTTAGGAGAATTGGCTACGACCTGTGCCTGAGGCAGGTAGCCCAGTGGTCAGGTCTGAACTGGCCAGCTGCCATCCAGGGGCACATCAAGAGTCTTGGGTTGGCCCACTCTAACAACTTCCCCATCTAGGACTTGCTGGCGAGCGTGACAGGACTGGTCCTGTGGAACAATGCTTGCAGAATCTCCACGACTCAGGACCCAGGCTGTGGTGTGCCAGAAACCAAGACCAGTGATTCATTGCAATGAACGTTTGCAAGGAAAGCTGACTGGACAAAATGGCCTACTGTATGGCACACTGGCTTCCAATGCCACCAAAACAAATGAAGAGGTGTTGGAGAGGCGGGAAAGGCAGGGGAATAAAATGCTTGTTTAGTTGGTTTGCTTTGCTTTGGCTTTACCATTTTTTATTTTTAGTTTTCTTTTGAGGGAGAGGATGCTGCAAGGGTGAAAGGCAGATGTGGAAAAACTGGGAAATGAGTGGAATTGGGGTGCATGATGTGAAATTCCCAAAGAGTCAATAAAGAAGTTACGTTACAAAAAAAAAAGAAAATAAAATTCACTTAAACCCACATGGGATAAAAATTTATCTCAAACCAATGGGCTTGTTAAAAAAAAATCTTGCTTGTATAACCACATACATTTTTTAAAAATTGAACATATGATTTTCATATATTAATTAAAATCTGGTTTTTAAATAAAATATTTGTTAAAATTATGGTGAAATTATTTGTTCTGAGGTAGAATTCATAACTAAAACTTAAAAATAAGTTTCATGACAATGAAGTATTGCAAATATTTCTACATCTTCCATAAATGAGGTTAAAGGGACTATTTAAAAGATGAAGCATTTAAGCTTAGTGTTCCAACATGATACAACATGGATTCGTTACTTATTATTCAAGTTAAGATTTATCTTCTTTTTCAACTCTTAAGGTTTATTTACCAAAAATATTTTCCTAGGTGCTAAGCATATTAATTGTAAATAAAACATTGCCTTTTTCCAACAACTCTGCAAGTAGCTTCTCTACCCTTGCTTCACATGTATGCTAGATTATTTACCTGCGGAACTGGAACTATTCCAAAACTCCCTCGCATTGAATAATTAGGCAATTTCTTTAAATGAGGATCGTGTACTCAAACAGAAAATGTCTGTTTATCATGTCAATATATAACCAAACTGCAGACATGTCAATAAAACTCTGGCCAAAGCTCATATAAAAGTACTGCAAATGCACAAGAGGTGACATTTAGGCTTAGTCTGGGGGGAACTTGGTAAACATTACATCAACTAACTTCACCAACTCAAAGGCTCAATATCGGATAAGTCAAATAGATTAGGTCAGTCATTAAGTACAAATCAATCTCTTTTCAAAACACCAAATAAACTAAAACACTGAATTTATTTTGTATTGAGATCTGACTCAGGACTACAACCTAACATGAAAGGTATCAAATCATTTTTAATCCTAAACTAACACCGTGCAATTCATTCCAAGCACAAAATTGTGGATTACCCATATTTTTATTTGATTCCATTATTTCATACAAGCATGCAATGCTTGCTGATACTCTTCCAATCCCACTTTTCTTATCAGTGAGTTCCTCACCCAGACACAAGACTTTCGCTTTTGTTTCGTGACCCATTTAATTTTTATCAGGGCCATATTGCATGATGATTAGATTGGAACTGTCCACTGGAGCCTGGTGGGGATGTGGATACGGGACTGAGGTGATGGTTTCTCCTCTGTGTGAATCTATTAGTAGCAAGCAGTCAAGCCTGAGGGTAGGGTTTCCTGTGTTGCTCTTTCATCCGATTGCTAATAGAATGTTAATAGGCCCATTCTGGTTCAGACCCAGTGCGGTTATCTGCAGCTGCGGAGTTGGTGACTCTACAGCAGCTAGGTGTGGTACAGAAGATGATATTTCACTGCCCTGCTCCTTATTTTCCTGCTCCCACATTCTTCCTGCTCCCTCTTCTACCATGTTTCCTGAGTCTTAGAAAGGATAAGCAAATGACTTGCTCAGGGTTAAGCATTCACTACGCAATCATAATCCATACTATCATTTTCTGAACATAGGGGCTTCCCTGATTAAGGCAGAGAGTAGCATTTATCTATGGGTATAAACACAAATATTTAGAGAGCAGCTTAATGCTATGTCAACTTAGCTAAATAACAGTATTCACTCTGCCACCCATGCCTATTATTTTTCCCCACAAACCCATCACAGTTGTGTGAAATTTTGTGGCCCCTCTAAGCAAGCATTACTTTGCAGATTAAAACTCACTAATGCTACCAAAGATGTTCCTTTCAAAACAAATCATGGAGGAGTTAGAAACTATGTCAAAAGACAATTCAGTCTTTACACTTATTGTTTTGAGAATCACACTAAAACTTTAATTGTACAAGTCACTAGAAGACTATTCAAGGCTCACCAGCTTTAATGGTTACTACGAGGGCTGGTGAGATGGCTCAGCAGTCAAAAGTGGCTGATGCCCAGTCTGAAGATCTGAGTTCCCACTGAGGGCAACACACAGTGGAGGGAGATAGTTGACTCCCATGAGTTGTCCTCTGGCCTCTCCATGCACACTGTGGTGTCCCCACACTGGCATACACACAGACAAAATAAATAAATAAAAATGTAACTTAAATCTAATCTACATGGGAAGTAGAGAAAGACAAGTTCTCCTGAGTAAATTGGGAGCATGGCAATCATGGGAGAGGATAGAAGGGGAGTGGGGAGGAAGGGAGGAGATGGAGAAAAATATATAGCTCAATTTAAAAAATAAGAAATATAAACAATACTGAATATATTCATCACAAAAAATGTAACTTAAAAAATCCATTAGATAGGTCTCTCCTGAATAACTATGTGTTTTCATAAGAAGTAAAACCAAGGTACCACATTAACAGTAGCTGTGTCCCATACTGGACCACAGTTCATATGCTGTGGCCTTCCTTTGATTAAATATATTCTGTGTTCTTTCCACCCTAAATTCATTTGGCTTGCGTTGTTGATCAAAGAAAGTTATGCATGAGAGCCCATTCCGTTCGGGAATGGGGTCTGTCATGCCCTGAAACATCCTTGTGATTTATAATACATGAACTCTTGGTGAAAGAGGTAAATATATTAGAGCAATTTGAAAATTGAGGGATAACACACTGTGTATACAATTTATTGCTCATACACCATGATATTTTATTCTAATTCCATTTTAGACTGTCCTTTATGTATTTTAACAGCACATAGCTATATGCATGCACACATGTCAAATAGAATGCAACCGTACCTGAAAATTATTTTCATGTGTTCGTGTGCATTTGAAAATGAACTTGATGCTTCCAAGTTTTCATTGATGTAACTGACTTGGGATTTTTTGTTGTTATTTTTCATTTTTTAATGGTGACTATTATAAGCAATTTGCAGTTCAGCAAGAACTACAGGCAGTATGTTCTGTGCAAAATCAGAAAAAGATTAAGAAACATCAAGGGAGAAAGAGGGAGGGAGGGAGAGAGAGAGAACATCTTGTTAAGGTTGCTTTTCAGATTGAAATAATGGGCCATATCCCTTATTTGCAGAAAATATGAATAAATGAGAAGTGGGCCACAGAAATTTGGGGAATAATTTTTCAGGTTTTCCTAGGTCAGGAAAGCATATTGACCTAAAGGTTATTTTCTGGAAAAAGTTGAAAGAGAGCCCAGATGAACTCATTCTCCTAAGTAAATGTCAAATTTCATTTCTAGCCAAGTACAAATGAATTATATATGGGCAGCTTGCAATTTGGGATAATCTGTATGACTTTCCTCTCTATTTATATGGGAAACTATATTTTTCTACAGTAAAAATATCATTAGGAGTACAGATAATAAATATAGCACTTCAAATTTTTATATATTATTAAATTATGGGTTGTTCTAAAAACTTAAATGTTCAAGAATTCTCATGAATTGATTTACATTTTTTCCAAATAGGATATGAAATGTCTATTTTAAAATGCAATCAGGCAAAAAAATTAAATAATTTTGAAAGTTGAACGCAGAGACAATAAGCCTACAAGAATAAAGTGAAATGAAATGTTATGTGCATGGGGGCTCCATAGACTTTCAGTGCTTTTCAATGCTGTGACTTGAACTCAGAGCTTCCTGACTTCCTCCAAAAGGATCCGCTGGGTAAAAGAATTTTCAAACGGAGGTTGATGTCATCCCAGATAAGGCAGATAATAGTCTTATTAAATATAAAGTCTAATTCAGACTTCTTCAGCAAAGTATTTCTACTCCTATGTATCAGGGCATGTGCTGAATCAGGAGCTGGTGTTTAACTTCAGGCTTTTGGATGTTATTAGAGTCCTAGTCACCGTAAGGTGGGCTTTAATGTCATGTAGCACTGAGGACCACAAGGATCACAACGATGGCTCTTCTAAAGGAACCAGTACACACCTGTTGGTATGGGAGAATTGTCTGTATTCTGTCAATCATGATTTAAATAAATGCTGATTGGCCATTAGCCAGGATATATAGGTGGGTCAACCAGACAGGAAGTAGAGGCGGAGCAAGGAGAATAGAAGAATTCTGGGAAGCAGGAATCTCTCTCGGCACTCCTCCCCAGACCATAGAAGAAGCAGGATGTGATCTGCCCTGCTGAGAAAGGTACTGAGCCATATGGCTAACATAGATAAAAATAACAGGTTAATATAACTTACAAGAACTAATACGAAGCCTGAGCTAATGGGACAATCGGTTTATAACCTAATGTAGACTCTCTGCGTGAATTTCTTTGGGACTTGCTGGCTGTGGGACCTGGTGGGAGGCCAGAAACCAACCAGGCCCTCATGCTACAGAATGTAGCCCATGTGGATAACTGCATCCACAGAAAGCCTGAGAAAGCTTGGGAAAGAATAGAGTAAAGCATGTTTTCTTGGTAGCAGCAATTTCTCAGGTCTGCTCTGCTTGCTAGAGGCAAGCAAGCGCTCTTATCTAAGAGAGGCTTCCTGACTCAGCTTTAGCTGCAAAGCCTTGTAGCTCTTTTAAGAGGCCCTGCCAAGAAACACTTAAATGGTGTTGATGAAAAGCCGAGCGCATGCTTTTTGGTTTTCAGCTGTAGCAGGAAAAAAGCTGTACTATTTTAAAATGCCGTCTTTCTGGGCCGTCCTGCCAGGCAAACTCTGACTCTTTCAGGCAGGCAGTCCAGCCAGGGAACATTTGAATGTGGTCTGTGAGCAGAATGCTGCAGCTTGCTTGCTGGCAGGGACCTTGAAACGCCATAATAGAGTTGTGACAGTGAACACAGCTCCACGAGGCTGGAATTGCAGAAAGCTAAGGAATGGGCTGGATCTAGCTGTCAAAGCCACGGCTTTAATCTTCTCCATATTCCTTAGCAAATTTAAAGACCCACATGGTCAGAAAAAGAGAGATATACAGTAAAGAAAGATTCAAAGAGAAAAAAAAACCTCTAAATGGTTTACTATGTGTTAAAAATATATGCAGGCTAAAGGTTAAAGTTCTTAAAGTAAAAATAAAAAAAGAGAGAGTAATTGGGTGTGGTAGCACACACCTTTAATCCCAATGCCTGGAGGCAGAGACAGGCAGATCTCTGTGAGTTCAAGGACAGCCTGGTCTAAAGAGGGAGTTACAGGACAAAGATACACAGAGAACCTGTCTCAAAAAGTTAAAAGTAAAATTAAAGAAATAGAGGTTAAAATAAAGCCACATGAAGATGGAAAATACACAGAGAATCTTGATACTGTATGCTATTATGCTCTCTTTGAATTGTTTGAATGCTGAGGAAGGAACAACAGCTGCTAAAAGACTTTTGTTTATAAATGCTGCTGAATTAACCCAAGGAAGGTATTCTGAAAATACCTTGACTTCAAAATTGAAGTCAAAAGACATGTTACTTTGGAGAAGAGGTTTTGCTTTTGTTTCCACAGAAAATGAGAAGCTGTGGATTCATTCTGAGTTAAGAAAAATCAGGTGTGATCAAGGAAGACCACCTGAGAACTCTCCGGCAGGAACAGATGGCCCGGATGTCTGAGTTCTACATCTAGAACAGATTCAAGATGCTGCCTGAGATGATGAAGACTCACAGGATACTCCAGTCAGGACTTGATCATAACTCTAAATTTTCTTTAGGTCCCCATAAGATTATCAGCATCCCCAACCAGCATGAAGTAGCCTAGAATACTATGCCCACATTCCCAAAAAATGGACTATGGATATTTTCCTTTGTTTAAAAAAAAAAGAAGGGGAAGTGGTGCGGGAGAATTGTCTGTATTCTGTCAATCATGTTTTAAATAAACACTGATTGGCCAGGCAGGGAGTATAGGTGGGAAAACCAGACAGGAAGTAGAGGTGAGAACAGGAGAATTCTGGGAAGCAGGAAGCTCCCTTGGCACTCCTGCACAGACCACCGAAGAGGCAGGATGTGACCCTGCCTCACTGAGAAAAGGCACCGAACCATGTGTCTAACATAGATAAGAATAATGGGTTAATATAAGTTACAAGAGCTAATAAGAAGCCTGAGCTAATGGGCCAATCAGTTTATAACCTAATATAGACTCTCTGTGTGATTTTTCTTTGGGGCTTGCTGGCTGTGGGGTACTGGGCAGGACAGAAACCCCAACAAGCCAGCCCTCATGCTACAACCTGTCATGTATTCAACATGCAGTTGTTTATTTAAGTTATTTATTAAAAACCACAACAGAATAGAAATTTAGAAATTAATTTAAAAATCTTTCCCAAATCCCTCAGAAGCTAAAATTTCTTTCATGTGACTTACCCAATCCACAGCCCACCAGCTTGCAGAACAAAACATGTGACAATTCCTCTTGCCTTCTGGTTTTCATGTCCTTCAGTCTTTTCCCAGTGACCGAGACCTAAGACCTTACATTTAACTAAGAAAGCATTGTAAAAACAATCAATGTCAATATTGAAATAGGTTATGAAGAGATCCGACTTTTGCCTTATTCATTCTCTCTTGCTCACCCTCTCCTCTTCTCTCACTTGACTTTGATGGAAGCCTGCTATTGAATCAGGAGGTCTCTCTAGAAAGATCTATGAGCAGAGGAAGTGAGAAGACTCTTCCCAACAACCAGAAAGAAGCTAAGGCCTTCAATTCAACAGTTCCGGGAACTGAACATTGCTAAGCCACACAAACGAGTCTGGAGAGAGATCCATAAGTAGATCCTCAGAGGAGACCACAGACCTGGTCATCAATTTGATTACAACTTAGTGAAACACCATGAGATCGAAAGCTCAGGTTAAGTAATAGAAGAATTCTTGATTGGCAGAGACCATGGAATCACAAAAAAAAAAAATTAAAGAAAGAAATTTTCACTGTATTTGTTACTCAACCACAGTGGCGCATGTATCAAGATCAGGTCTTGAGTGTTAATCTTACTGTTTTACTTATTCTGTCTTACTGATAATTCTACTAAGGAGGCTTTAAACACTATCCCCTGAAGCCTATTCTGCATTTCTGCATCCCATTTCCTCTTAGACATTCTCCTCATGGGGACAGCTTGTACATTCTACTACAAAGAGAGTGTTGTCTCAGAGTAGGATTTGCTCCCTCATATAGACAATGTAAGTGAGACAAAACATGTACCCAAGGATGGTGTTATTAGATATATATCAGATATATCTATTACTAGAGCTCCACAAAGACCAAATAAGCTAAAAACCAGGAAATTTAAAGGTCTAGACGTTTACCCCTGTGGTCCATACCCTCCTTCCCATTTTCCATTAAATCTGTGTTCATCTTTCTTGTCTTACCCAGACCTCATAATTAGTCTAGTGACTTAATGCTTGTAGGTGGGATTTCCGCATTGCCTTGCATTGATTTGGTATCTAACCTTGGGCAAGTCAATTAACCCTGATGTAACTCTCTTCTACTTCCTATAAATAAAAGAAAAATGTCCTGTGCAAGAATAGAGAAATGTGCAGAGAAGAGTTATTGTTAAGCTCTATTATTTACAATATCACAGAAAAAGTAACATAATTTTTTCATTCAGTATCCTTATTGGTTATATTATTTAATATGTATACAGATAATGAATTTATGGATTCTTATCATTTTGGTATAATCACATTCAAGTACAAAATGAGTAGATGGATCCTATTGTTGTCTGAGGTTTTCTGTCCTGCCCAGTTCCTGCAATCGTTAAGTCCCATATTAGGTATAAACTGATTGGCCCATTAGCTCAGGCTTCTTTTAACTCTTATAACTTATATTGCTCATTATTAGCCCATTATTCTTATCTGTGTTAGCTATGTGGCTCAGTACCTTATAAAGCAGGGCAGTCACATCTTGCTTCTTCTCTGGTAGGGTTGGGACTGCCGAGGAATGGGCTTCCTTCTTCCCAGAATTCTCCTGTTCTCCTTGACCCACCTCTACTTCCTGTCTGATTGTCCCACCTATACTTACTGCCTCACTACTGGCCAATCAGCATTTATTTAAAATATAATTGACAGAATACAGACCATTGTCCCGCACCATCCTATGAATATTCTGAAAATATAATGTTCCCCTTGTGCATGTGATCTACATGTTATTTGCCACTCTATGGCATAAGATTCAGAAAAACAGGCAGAGCTCATCACTGATTGCAATAAACCACCAAGAACTGGATATAAGAAAATGGTAGTATTTGACTAGGAAAAATTATAATACAGTATTTTATGTTAATAAATCTTGGGCTTTTTAAAAAATAAATTTAGTGCCCAAATAACTCCAAAATGCTCCACTCCTTGTATATCTTATAATTTTTGAAATGTAAGGAATGCATGAAGTTGTACTGCTCTGAAATAAAGTTGTTTTCTCAGATGATGAATACTTGAGCCATTCATAAAAAGACCCCAACTGATGATTCAAGAACTATGTTGAATTGTAATATATCCACTCACAATGCCATTTTATTTTTTCACACTCTTCCCCTTTAGAATGTGCTAAGTAGAAGTACTCCTTCCTTGATTCCTATACTCCTATGTCCAGTTTGTCCTAGGTAGCAGAGCATCCTATAGTCATAAATTGAAAACTGTACTCTCAAATAACATGAAAGCGCTTGTGTCCTCCCATTAAACAGAACTTCATTTTGATTGGAATGACACCTGTCCTCTCTCAAACTTGGACCTGCAGTGGGCCTTTTGTTTGGGCAATGAGGAGGAGAAGCAGTTTCTTTCTTCTTGCTTCATATGCACTGGCACCTGCTTTAATCTCAACCAAAAGCAGGGAAAATGGAAAAAAGTAAAGTAGCCAATGTTCTGACCTGACAGGGTTGCTAGAAAAAGCTTTGTGCCCTCTGACTGCAGTTGTCCAAGTTGGTGTCCTCTCCAAGTCTCCTGGAGGTCCAGGCAGGCACCATGGAAGCAGAATGCAGAGAGATGCCCTGACTGGTTCTCCTAAAATTCACTCGTTCTCACCCCCTGCCCACCATTCTCCCTTCAGAGGTCCCCTTAGCTGAAGCCTTCCCTAGTGGAAAGAGAAAGGACAGGCTGGTTAATAAATAAAGAATTACACAGAGAAGTAAGTTCTAACGTTCTATAGCATGATAGTGTGACTACAGTAATTTACTGCATTTTCAAAATAGCTTAGAAAAAAGATTTTTCTATGTTCCCAGCATATGAAATGCCAAATGTTTGGGTAGTTGATATGCTCAGTACCCTGCTTTGACCATCATCCATGCACAGGAACATCACACGATATCCCATTATTCTACAAAATTATTATGTAGCTAGAAAAGATTTTTTAAACTGATGTGAATCAGACAAATAGTCTTCTGTAGTTTCTCCGATACTCTCTCATATTGAATTTGCTGTGGATGTATTAGAGTGCACACTATCTGGTAGTCAAAGGCTCTTCCCCTGAGCCAAGACCAAGTACCATGACTCCAGAGAACATAACCACTATTAGCCAAGGTTCCCAATTAGGCCTTTCCACATTAAACTGCGTGTGTAGAAGCAAAGATCTGCTGCTCTCCTCTTTGTCAGAGCACCTCACTGAAAGTTTCCCTTTGAACTATCTCTCTTTATGAAATCTTTCTTCAGCAATCAAAATCTTTTCCTTCCCCTGGAAGTGGCATGGGCCAAGGATTAGGAGACCGTTTTTAAGCCAGTTCCTTCAAAGACAGTGTAGACTCACTTTGGAAAATCATCCCACTTATAAATTATTTGTGCAGTGTTTATCACTCAATATACCTGACCGAATGACCTGAGCTATGATGAAAGAGTTGAATGACAAATTGATCCATGATTCTATAAAACTCAAATGTTTCCACACGCCCCAAGACTCTAAAAGCTGTTCTCTTGAGAGAGAGCACATTGACAAAGATATAAGGTCTGGATGCACTTCTCTGAGTTCATAACAGGATAAAGATTAGAATGCCCCCTTCTGACACTTTAGATGCCAAGGTGCACCCCAGGTCGAAGTCTTACAGCTAAGTTATAAATTCCAGAAAGATATCATTTGTGGAGTATTGACTTGGGTTTAAAAGAGCTGTTGAGCAGTGAGAAAGCAAAAAAAAAAAAAAAAAATCCAAACACAGGTGAGAGCAAGGTATGAAAGCCAATTGCAATGACTATTTTACATGCACAATGCATTACTGGACTCACAGTTAAGGGAAAATCATTCTCGTCATCATTGCAATGCTAACTTAAATAGTTCCCAGGTGACTCTTGTGTGTTCTACCTGTAGATGTATAGTAAACCATCTTAAAGCTCAGACATTTAGGACTATAATGATTTATCTTATCATAATTCAGCAAATCTAGAAGAGCTAAGATAGAAGTGTCATCTAGTTTGCTTCAGTCTTCTGGGACCATGGACTATGGCCAGAAATTCAAGATGGCTTCATTCACAATTCAATCACCTTAGCTAGGATGGCTAGAGAACTGGAACATGCTGACTGCCTCTCTCTGGATATAGTCATGCAGTCTCTCAAGTATGGCCTTTACAGAGTTGCTCAGGATTCTAAGGATGTATAACTGGAAGTTCAGGACTCCAGGGTCTAGACGCTCCCTCCTTATCACCACACCCCTTTTAATTGTGCAAGTCTAAGACACAGCACTGATAAAAAGAAGGGGCAGGGGGAACACCAGATGAGAAGAGTTGCAAGAAAATTGTTGTTCTCTTGAATTTAACACATGATGGTTTAGTGTGTGTGTGTGTGTGTGTGTATTTAAGCCTTTTAGGTAGATATTTTCTATAGCCTAGGATGGCACAGAACTTGCCACCCTACTGTTTCAGCCTCCTGAATGCTGGGATTACAGGTGTGCACTGCCATACCAAACATCATGTGATATCCTAAAGGAAAAGGTATACTTTGTTATCCCATGGTGATGAACGATTAATAAAAGCTCAGGGTCAGAAATTGAGGTTCAACCTGAAGACCTGAAAAGCAAAAACAGCCAGCCACTGGCTCTTACCTCGACCTCGGTCTGAAATGGTGACCCTGCCTCCTGGAATCTGAGAAGGAGACTATGTGACTGAGAGGTGTTTCCTCCCATTTTATAGCCCTCTCTAGAACTGGGATTAAAGGCATGCACCACCACCATTAAAGGCACACACCACCCAGTTTCTATGGCAACTAGTGTGACTACTGAGATCAAAGGTATGTGTTACCATAATCTGGTCTGTAAAACTAACCAGTGGGACTGTTTTACTCTCGGATCTTCAAGAAATCTTTTTTTATTAAAATACAGTTGAAATATCACTACACTATGGAAATGTTCATCTTAGTGATAAATACACACTGAAACGTTGGTTCCCATCTCAGGACTTAGTCTAGTGACATCTGTGAGCAAGAGGAACAGACATGTCACACAGAGAGGTGGTTACAGAATGTGAGAGACCTAAGAAAAATACATACATCAAACATGCTGGAAGATATACCTTCATAGTCATTTCTGAATTTGCTTATCTTGTATATTTGTCATCATTGTTTATTAGATTATAATCTCACACCTTAGGAGTAAAACTTCAGTGGGTTCTTAGTCACTCATTAAATAAATTCTACCATCAACACAAAGGAATTAAGTATCTTTCACATCAACAGAAACCATTTGACCCAAATGATGACACAAACATGAATAGCCAGTAGTTTCCTCCAGGAAAACTACAGATCTGCATTTACAACAGAAGCATGAAGAGCGTGCCCCAGAGATCAACAGGCTCTGAACTTCTGGGGTTGAAGGTGTTAGAGTAGACTCTAAGAGAGAACATGAGGCAAGTTGGAAGAGGAGTGAAAAGAGCATACAAAAATTATGGAAGCTAGGAGCAATAGAGATGCTCAGAAAAAAAAGTCATTAATCACGAACAGAGAAAATGCCATCTGTAGGAAATAAATGAATAATAACACTAGAGGCAAGTTGATTTTCATGCATAATTCTAGTGATGTGGGATTCCCCTCTGTATGCTGTGAATACCATTGGTTAATAAAGAAACTGCTTTGAGCCTATAGCAGAGCAGGGCAGAAAGAGCCAGGCAGGGAAAACTAAACTGAATGCTGGGAGAAAGAAGGGCGGAGTAGGGAGAAGCCATGAAGCTGCTGCCGGGAACAGACATGCTGAAATTTTGCTGGTAGGCCACAACCTCATGGTGATGCACAGATTAATGGAGATGGGTTAAATTAAGGTATATGAGTTAGCAAATAAGAAGCTAGAGCTAATGGGCCAAGCAGTGGTTTAAATAATATAGTTTCTGTGTGATTATTTCGGGGCTAAGCAGCCAGGATCCAAGAAGCAGCCTTCCTCCAACATTCTAGAGAGGCTATAATATATAGAATATTTTTCCCATAATATATTCTAGTTGTGGATTCCTCTTCTTCATCTCCACAAAGATCCTCTGAAAATACCACTGAGTTCATTGTGTTGGTCATCTTCTTCTGGTCATTGGGGCCTGCTTTTAAGTATGGTTTGCATGCCCAGTATTGAAGAAAACTAATTTTTTCTTTGCAAGCAGTTGTCACTTAAAAGTATCTTCTTGTCTGAGAATAGGAGTGCAGGTCCACTCTGCACTTTCTGCATAGGAACCCCATGTGGCATGAAGCTATGTAGACCTGTGCATGCTGCCACAGTCTCTGTGAGTTCATATGTGCATTGGTCCAGTTGTTTCTTTACAATCTTTCTGTCTCCTCTTCCACAGGGTTCCCTGATACTTGAGGGGACGTTTTTTATGAAAGCATACAATTTAGAAATTAGTGTTCCAAGATCTCTCATGATCTGCACATTGACCAGTGTGGATCTCTGTGTTAGTTCCCATATACTGCAAGAAGATGATTCTCTGATGGTGGCTGAGCAAGGCACTGATCTATAGGTATAGCAGAATGTGGTCAGGAGTTATTTTATTGCTATGTTAGCAGAACAGAAGTATTTGGTTTTCTCCTGGGTCCATGGCCTGTCTAGTCTCAGATTCCTGACCATTTTTTCAGTGTCAGGCATGGGTTCCACCTTACAAATTGGGCCTTAAATCCAATCAGATAGTGGTTGGTTATTTTCACAGCTTTGTGTCAGCGTTGCATCAGCATATCATGCAGGCAGTGTTGCATCAGCATATCATGCAGGCAGTGTTGCATCAGCATATCATGCAGGCAATGTTGCATCAGCGTATCATGCGGGCAGTGTTGCATCAGCGTATCATGCGGGCAGTGTCGCATCAGCATATCATGCAGACAGTGTCGCATCAGCATATCATGCGGGCAGTGTCGCATCAGCATATCATGCAGACAGTGTCGCATTAGCATATCATACAGGCAGTGTTGCATCAGCATATCATGCATGCAGGCCAGCATTGTAGATCAAAGGACTTGTAGATGGAGTGTATTTACCTCTCTCCTCTGGTGGCATGCAGAGTACCTTCCAGTACCATGAACACTAGTCAGTAGGGATGAAAGTTCAAGTTAGGCACCAGCTTGACTATGTTTTCAATGAGATATGTGTTGTCTTCAGGAATATCCCCTTATCATCAACTTATGAAGAGCAGCCAATAGTCTTGGCAATATCCTGAGCGATTATTTTTTTAAGGAGGGGTTCCCATGGGAACCCTTCAGCCAACAACTTAATTAGATTTAATGTATTCCTGGCTTTGGAGGTTTTTCTTGGTGGTGAAAGATTCATAGTTGAAGCTTTGTTTCCCCCGTTATTTGATTACTCCATTTAAATTTATTTCATACACATATATATTTTAAGAAACTTTTACTGTCCAAGAGGTTTCTATATGACATTTCAAATGGCCCTTAGTGTTAGCTGTCAAGAGAGTGTATTCTGCTGGTGACAGTACTATTAGTACTATTAATGTCCTGCACAGAACAAAAATCAGTAAAGTTGAGATAGAAAAGTTAGGAGACAAAATAAAGAGAAGAAAATGTAGACAATATCACAATCAAATTCCTTATTTCCTCATAATGAAATAAAGAGGCAGTGATTTAGCTAACCCAGCTGAAGAAAGCTTGCAAGACAAGTAGATGACGGGTTATCAGGAGAGCAATGCACAGCACGGGACTTCTATTTTCACTAATTAAGTAAGCCATGTTTGTTGGCTACCTCCTGGGCACATTAGCAGACACTAGATATTTAGCGATCAATGAGATTGATTTGTTTCTGATTACCCTTCTTCTGAAACTTGCTATCTGATGCAACCCTCCTCTTGACATTATTAAAAGTGGATTTCCATTTGAATGATGTGTCAGATACGGGGTGGGGCTCTTCGTGGAGAATCTCAGAATCAATCAAAATTTCCACCTTAACTGTGTCTTGGCTAAGTGACAGCCAGGATTTTCACATCGTCTTTCTCTGGTATAGAAGACACTAGCTTGATTGGATGGAAGTAGGTGTTGAATCACACCATACCACAAACTCATATTGGAGGTTTCTTGGAAGGGTTGGGGAGAGAAGGAGATCTTAGCCGTCTGCTTCTGAAGGAGAAGTGCCTGGAAAGGGGAGGGAGAAAGGGTGGTGCTCGCTTTGAAAGGGGGCTTAGCGTATCCATACAGAGTCCAGGAAGCTGCAAGAGCATGCATGTAAGGAGTGGTTGTGGTTGGTGATGTAATCTGCCAGGTCCCCAAGGGCAGGCAAGCATAATACACTAACAGTAGGAGCCAGAAAATTTATATGTTGGAGACAGGTACGGAATGAACTGTGGATAAAAGTTCTGTACTTCAGAAAGTGGATTTCCCTATGAATGTTGCTACAGGAATTTACATGTAGAGTATAAGTAAATGATGAAAATGTTATCAGTAACACACCAGCCTCTTTCACATTCCTCAATAAAAAGCTACTGTTGAAAGTCACAAGCCAAGACATATGTAGTTCTTTCTACTATAGGTAGGATTTAGATTCTAGTTTCAGTCTATTTTCTACTTAGACCATGGTTCCTGATTTAGGTAGATGACATTGCTAAGGACCATTGCCTATTGGTTAAAGACTGAATTCTATATAATTGTAACACAGAGAATCTCCCAATGTTAACTACACAAACTGCAGGACTCCAGAGCCAGGAGGGCCTCTGTGATGAATTCATGAAACAGATTTTAAGAATGTGCCATTTAGTTTGCTGAAAACTGACATTGTCAGTCAATACCTGGGATCTGTTGAAGGGCAGAATTGACACTGAAAAAAGCATCCCTCTAGTCTCACATAGGAAAGGATGACAGCTGGCGAGTCCATCTCAGAACTCCTCAAAACTGTCACCTCTAAGATTCTTATCAAGCCCACTTTAGCCACACATCCTTGGCATGCATTAAACATTACAAGTCCAGTCATCTCAAAAAGTTGGAAAATTCAATGAGAGTTTAATTATTTGTCCTGTGGTCCATTAAAATAAGACTATCAGAGTAAAGTCATTTTATAAGACTTTTGTTTTTTCTACCAAGCTCTTTAATATGGCTAATTTAGTATGAGACTCCATGCTGGAAGCCAAACTTGTAGTTGGAAATAAGATCGAGTTTTCAATTTAGGTCTCCCTCCTCCCTGTTTTTTTTTTATTACAGCCAAATGCAGCATGCTGTTTTAAGATTCTGTGGATTATAAACATTTATGTGCAATTCTCTTTTAAAATTATTGTTTTCCAGACTTTAAGAGGCTAGACCTATTAAAAACTTTAACATTTCCTAAGTTCTTAGCTTGGGAGGAAGAGCAGGGCCAGCGTCTACTGGTCAACCTTCCATAAGAGCAAACTCAAGGCTCAGTTTTTCTCAGAAAAGACTTTCTCTAAATTTATTTCCAGCTACTTTTGTTTTCCTTGAGGGACCTTTGGAACACTATATTGCTACTTTTCATGTTTTTTACTTGCCCTCTGGAACAATAAAAGCTCAAAGGTTCATAAATATGCATTCTGTAAATGTATTATGCTGACAAAGTGTTGCCCAAATAGCTGCCTTGGCCTTTGGGGACTGAGTGAGTTTACAGCATGCTTAAACAACACTGCAAGGTAGGAGGAGAGGAACGAAGGAGAACAGAAGAGCAGGATCAGGGAGAGGAAGGGAGACCAAGAGATAAACAAAAAGCAAGAATAAGAAATAACAGCTCAAGAACCACTTCCACAAATGAAGGGAAGAAGAAACCAACGAGAAGGGAATTAGAGGTAAAAGAGAAGCTATATTTTATACAAGAAAGAGAAAGAATAATTTCTCTACTAACAACCCAAAGTTGTTTATTTTTCCCGTGAAGTGGTTTGACTGAAGAGCTTCACTTCTTTGCTTTCTAATCTATGCCATAGTTTTATTAAAATAAAAATTGAAGAGGAGGTCTGTGCCCTTATTAATTCTAATTCTCATTGGGCTCAATATAGTTTGACTCCATTAAACTCAAATTAGGTAAGTTACAGTTCTGATGATTGCCAATGTGCAAGAAATAGAAATAATAGCAGTTTTTTTTTTTCATGGTGAAAGTGAAGGCCCCTTGTACATCACATGTAAGTCTCCAGTGAGTTGTGTTAGTGATTATCAAGGCAACATACATGTGAACCGAAGTTTCCAGTTTGTAATAAACCTGTCATGTATAGCAGTGACTACTGGCTAACTCTATGTTAAGAGATTCTTCTCTCATGAGAAATTAACTGTGACTTTTTAAAAAAAATCACATTTTTGAAATAAAAATGAAAGTATCATGCCCAAGAAGAAAAGAGTTGACAAAATAAAAATTTACATGTAACTTGAAGGAAAAAAATTGAAAACCAATAAAATGATTGAGGAAGAAGTGACCAGAAAATGTGAGGAACTTGAATTCATTGGGTAGTTTTCCATCAGATTATAATTGATAGTAGTAATTACTACCAATTATGCCACAACCATCTGACTGTTCTTTCGAAATGCTGAAAAATGATTAAATAGCCTTCAGCTATTTTCTCAGTAGAGAGTTTCCATAAGTTTATCCACTCCTAAAGCTAACAGCCTATGACTTATCTGCCTGACATCCTCACTCCATCAAGAAATTCTGAATTGGTATTAACTGGGTCTCACTCTCTCTCAATCTACTGCAATCCTCATTTCTTTAAAATTCTAGCTCTGATAGAAATGTTCTGGTCACTTCAAAAGTTGTCTCATTTGCATTTTGGTTGCATGTATATAGTGTATATATTATATAGTGTGTGAGTGTGTGGGGACGAGAACACATGTGAGTATGTATGTATGTGGAGGTCAGTAGTCAAAATCAAGTCTTCCTGGATTTCTTTCCATCTTACCTTTTGAGACAAGGCCTCTCCCTGATCCTGGAGATTCCCAACTGTCTACACTGGCCGAGGGGAGCTCTGGGAGTTCTCCTGTTTTCCACCCTCAACCCTCAGCCCTAGAATTGGGGTTATGTAGACACACCATTATGTTCAATCTTTACATGTGCGCCTGGGATATAAATTCAAATCCTTACGTTTATGCAGCTAAGAGTACTTTTTCCACTGAGCCACCTTTTCAGCCCCTCATTTATAATTTCTCTTTCATTATCCCCATGGAAATCAAGTACCACAGAAGGCTGTTCCCTGGACAGTTCCTAACTGCAGAGAGGAGATGTAGAAAATCTGATGGGGTAAAATCAAGTTCTGTGAAGATACTACCAAAATACAGACATAAGTGCTACCTCCTTCCTGTTTGAGACTTGAATGTTCATCCACAAACAAATGGAATGGAGGTGCGAACAATGGAACCAAGACATAAAATGTGTTCGGGAGCTGTGTGGAGCCTAGGCCACTTAACTACCAACAGCACCAAGGGGCTGAGAAGCAGGGAAGACAAGGCTGAGAGAGCAGAGAACAGGCCACTTAGGAAAAGCCCTACAGACCACACAGTGTTGAGTCCGGCTAGTCCATCTGACACAATCCCTAGCATAATAGGGTAAAGGATGAAGGCTTTGGCCCATCTGGGCAGCTCTGTTGTTTGGGCTGCAGGGAAGGAGAGCATCACAGCTGAAGGATGTGGTCATATAGAGCTTCTTGTCTAACGGCAGCCAGGAAGCAAAAGAAAAAGGCCAGAAAAGTCAGAAAAAGATACAGCCCTCAAGACATGCCCTAGTAACCTACTTCCTCCAGCTAGACCCCACCTCCAAAGTTTCCATAACTCCCCCCCTCAGCCTTTCTCCCAATCTCCACCCCTCTGTGGAACACCACCATCTAAGAAGCAAGCTTTCAACACATGAGCCCGAGGGGCTAGTCCAAATTCAAACCTTAACACACACCGAGGCTTGTAGTCCACTGTCTTTTCCTATTTCAATAACAATGTATAAGTTGAAAAACTTAATCCATGCAACTCAGTTCAAGTTACATACACTAATTACAAGTTTCACATACCAAAATGACCCTTTTCATTTGTAACATACTAATATTTTCTACTCCACTTAATTCATAATATTCTGATTTATTTCTAAGATGTTATGTTCTACTGAATTAATTGTGAACTCAGAAAGAAAATTTGTCCTATGCAGTGAATTGGAAAGTGGAAATGTTAGAGGCAGGAGCCTGAGTTAGGTAGTGACTGAAATAGCCTAGGCAAATGGCCTACAGTGGAAACATAAAAGGCAAAATTGCCAGAATGTCAGAAGAATTCATTCACACGAAGAGAAAAGTGATTTGTTACATTGTCAATATAATGGTTATTCCCATTTTCAGAGAAGACCTTTAAGAAGCGTTCTTTACACAACAAAACTGGGGGCTGGCTATGGACCCGAATAGATGGAAGTCATAGTGATGGATGATGAACTTGCCCCTCCCACCTTCCCCAAAGGGCCTCCTCTTACCCAGGTTGCCTCTCACACAAGGGTATGGGCAAGAAATCTGCCCTCTGAAGGCATTCACAAAGCCAGACAGGGACAATTCCATCAACGGGAGCAGGAAGAAACCATGGAAGATCAAGTTATTTTATTCTATTACCTTTGTAAAAATTTATAAATTATGCTAAAACAATACAAAGAGGAGAAACGGCTCTTGCCTTTACTCTCTCAATCATTTTGTCTTTGTTTCCTGTGCTGGGGTGTTGAAGCATATACGATTTAATTGTTTTCCGTTAGCTCCTTCAGAACTTTTGTAGAAGTAAAGGCAGAGTAGTTTCCCTGTCTTCATTTACAAAATACTTACAAATACTTTTTCTGTTTCTTTTAAATCCGTACATGGAGGCAAGTCCCATTTCCCAGAGAAGATGTGAATTGAAATAGAGGGAACGCAATGCAGTTACATAGTGAACCCATCTACCATTCCAAAGACTCTTGACATCTCACCACTAAGATCTGAGCTGAGGGCCACATTCACATGTGATCTTCTAAACTACTGCTTAAGGCTAAGCCTCGTTTGCCAACAGGTAGAGAAAGAGGTTCGGAACTATGGCAAAACCTATATGCATTAACACCATAGGAAGAATTGGTTTAGGTCTCATCTGTCCTAAATGAGAACATAAAGCTACTTTACAGGCCAACAGTCCCCAGCTCTCTCGGATGCCAGTCTCTGCTACAGTCCTTCTGTTTTACGCGGTCTTCTGTATTCTTCCATGCCATGTCTACCCATTTATGTTCCATTCCCTAAGCCTAAATAGCAGTCGTCAAAGTAGGAGCCTTTTATTATGATTGCTTTCCCTTCTTTGCCCTTTGATTTTATCTTATTTTACGTTTGTTGTGCTCTTTAGAAGAGAATCACTGTTTTCTGAATTACATCACATCTCTAAGGCTCTTCAAGGAAAATGTTTTGTAAAAGCCGGCTTTCACAAACTCAATCCACTATCCCCTGAGAACCAACAAAACCCTCTACCACTGTGACTGAAAAGGCCCAGAGGATTTCTTAGCTTACCCATCACCTGGTTTGTATGTAGAACTTGATTTTTAGTCCTTGTTTATGAGTTAGTTCAGAATGTGGATATCAAACAGAAACTATTATTCAAGGGACAAAGGAAAACAATGAACTGTCACCCAAGATTCTATCAGCCAGGAATCTTTGTTAAGGAGGACAAGGAACTGGGACCCATACCTGCACATGTTTCACTAAAAATCCATTATCACGATAGGTCTGAGACACAGCAAGGTCCCAGACTGCTGTCTGAGGGACCAGAGGCATTGCTGCATCGGAAATTGCCTCCCAAAGTTTGTGTGTGTGTGGGGGGGTGAGATTTGTTTTGTTGTTGCTGCTGTATGTTTGTTTGAGACAGGATCTCATGCAGCACAGACTGGTGTTACACTCACTGTGTAGGTGATGCTAACACGGAATAACCTAACTCTCTTACCGCTACCTCCCAAATGCAGTTACAGGCAGGTACCAGTTCACCTATGGTCCCACGTGTTGGAAGAGTGATTTCCCCTGGATGCACAAGGTTAAAAATATCATGTCATCTCATTGTCCATACTTTCAGAAATTTGAATAAAAATCCAAACATCCACAACAAAAATATTATGGCTTGTGTATTGTTTTTAATGTAGACTGGCTTACTGGTGAATGAAATGGTTGCTTATGGTTATTCTGGGCTCTTGGGTTAATAGCATCAAATCTGATGATCACCTTTACTTCATCCTCATCACCTTTCTTCTCTAATGACAGCTTCCTCTCTTCTCCAAACCCTAGATTCTTCTCCAAACAAGCAGATTCTTTAGACTTGGTGTATCACTGTTTCAACTGCTTGATCTCTCAATCTCTCTCCCCCTCCCAGCTTTAACTAGTTGTTATCAGTTCCTTGATATTTATGTTTTCTTTGGATGTATACACACACACACACACACACACACACACACACATCCACTGTTTTGACCCTTTCAGAACTGTGGTCAGAACTCTGATAGATTCCACTGGATCTTCTCTACTATTGCTTTCTACTATGTACAGACCTAAACATATGACATTTGGAGCTATAATGTAGCTCAGGGATAGAGTGCTTGCCTAGGATATGTATATTCCTTGGATACCCCACCCTACAATAACAAAAGAACCAAAACTCATAAAAACAAAAGTGACATTTTCGACTTCCCATGTACAAAACGCTTACCCTTTACCCGACCCTCTCACTTTCTTTTCAGACCAGTGCTGAGGTCTGTGTCACAAGATTGTCACTTTCACTAAAGGAGAAACTATTGCTATGTAGACACTAACAGCATGAGCACCGTGGTTCAGTTCCAGGCTAGGAGATTTTTCTGGGAGTCATTTAATCTCCCCATGTTCCAGTTTCGACACTGTGAACCTAGGACTCGAAAAGTACCTGCTTCATGTGTTTGTAGAGAGGATGAGGGTCAAGTGGGTCGTGTTTAGTACACCGTGCCCCGTCAACACAGCACCTTTTGGATAGATACCGACTTTATGAGATTGTAACTGTCATAAAGTTAGTAACACCACCTTCATGGCTCAGATCATCCACAATGACCCGCTCCAGTTCTGAAAAAACACCATTATTATGAAGTGAACATGGGTGGACCAGAAACCCAGTAGCTTACAATGGATCAATACAAACATGCCATAGCAGAGTGTTCATAGGATGGGGGACCAGGGAGGTCTGGAGACTCACTGGTGACCTGATGGGAAGATCATGGGAAGACTTTAAATCAAATCCATGTGAGTGATTCAGCACCACAGTTGCCAAGACTCTAACCATAACCGTCTCCTGAAATCAACCCTAAACCCCAAATTTGTATGCATTTCCACATTTAGGTAGGGCTTATTCATCATAGAAATATTTTCTTTCAGAGTGTACCCAATATCAGAACTTTGTGCCAGGGAGCTAGTATGCAAGAACAATGTTTTAATTACAAAATAACTTTCAGAAGAGCTTCACTTTAATTATCTTACAAAAATGATACTAAGTATTAGTACGTGGAAAACACACTCATTTTCCTGTTGTGCATGTCCAGGAAGCACCATCCTTGCCGTGACTATGCCATGTGAACTGTTAGTTAAGTTACAGGCTTTGAGATGGGACCATTGCCCTGAAATAACTGTATGAGAACTAACTGTAATCTGGGACTTAAATCTTATTATAAAAGAAGAAAAAACAGACATTTGCTTATGGACCAAAAAGAAGAAAGGCTATAACAAAGCAACCAGAAGCTACAGCTGTGTGGCCACAAGCCAAGGAACCACAGTGGTCCCCAGATGCTGAAGGAGACAGATGCTCCTCTGATGTCTCTTCTCGGAGAGCAGCCTTGCCGGCCCTTGATTTAGCTACATTTAATTCCTGCAGGTTTGCAGTCTACAGGAGTCTAAGAGAATAGATCCACGTTGGTAGAAGCCAGCAAGATTGTGGTAATCCAGGGAGGTAGAAATCAGGAAACTATCAGTTCAGGAAAGCCTTGAGGAGATGCCACCAGGTCTTCTGGGCCAGGGAAAAATTAGCAGAGATTCCAAGGGCAGAAACTGGTTCTACTTATCAAACACCTAAAGTTCCCTGAGCTCTGTGCCTGTAGAGTGCTAACAACAGTTAACTTGGGCCACTGAAGACAGCATAGGCCAGTTGGAGAATTCAAGGACCACAGGCTAGGCAAACTAAATCACTACAGTCATTGAGAATCACCAGCCTGTTTGTAGAACAAGAAGAAACCTTAATCTCAAATGGTTCTGGCATCCACTCACCCTCTCCCAGTCTCATATGGCTTTGGATATAATCAATAACCGTTTCTAAATACTGCAGTGGGGATTAAATAGGCTACCACTCACAGTATGGAAGACACTGGGCATGTGTGACCATTGAGCACTTGTTATGCATGTGTGGATCACAAGCATGAAACACAAGTCAGACTTTGAATCTTCACCTCTAGAAAAAATGTAAACGTTTCAATTTTTTATGTTACATGTTTAAATGATATGTGAGTTGAATATATTAAAATTAACCTTACCTTTCTACTTTTGTCTTAATACAGAAAAGTGAAATTCCTTTTGTCGCTCACATTACCAGCTAAAAGTAACACTGTTCTAGAGAAGCACCTGTGGCCAGCAGCTGTGAGCATGCTCAATGATGGTTGGCCCCTGTTCTCCACAGGGTCCTCATTGCCCATTGTACTTGTTATTAGCATTACACAGCTTGCTTAAATAGTCAAATATGAGATAAAAATGGATCTGCCCTTTCTAGAAAGGTTTTCTTTTTAAAGCTAGTTGCTAAGATAAATTATTATTAAATTAGGTGTAGATGTCACAAATATAAAAATGACACCATTTGTAAAAATCTTAAAGGTCATCATATCGAGTTACTTTTGCAAAACTCTTTATTATTTCCATTGACATAAATAAAAACTAGACATCCATGAACCATACTAAAGTCTTGACTTATGAAGTTATTTCATGCTAGTCAGCAAATCCTATACAGGGAATTGGCATGGACCTTGCATTGGAAGCTTATTGGCTGGTCATACTATTAGACATTGTAGGGAATATTAAAATTTGAATTGTGTACTGTCCTTTTTGCAGTTCTCACTTAAATTATTGTGTCCTTAACAATTAGCCTTAATTGTAGCAATTTTGAGTGTTATTTTTCCAAACAAAAAATTTATTTCATATTATTTGTGTGTATATTTGTGTATATGTGTGTATGTGTGGTGTGGGTGGGTAGATGTGGTTGTGTGTGTGCATTTGTATTTGTGTGTGTATGTGTGCACATGCAAATGAGATTGCAGGTGTCTCTGGAGATTGAAAGAAGGTGTTAGATCCTCTGGAGCTGGGGTTACAAGTGGTTGTGAGCTACAGTGTGGGTGTTGGAAACTGAACTGAAGTCCATTGCAAGAAAAGGAAGAGCTTTGTGCCACTGAGCCATCCCTCCAGCCCAGCCCCAGAGACTGGAAATTTCTTTATTAGCCAAGAAAATGAGAACCAAATAGCCTAAAACACTTATCCAAAGATGTCGTTTCCAGCAATAGAGCCAGGGCCTGGCAAACATTCCCCATGCCCTAGGCTTGCCTATGCTCTAGACTTGTCGCCATTGTGAAGCGCTGCCTCTTGATTTATAAAAATAACTTGTGCCAAGTTTTACAGTTGCATGAAAATAAGTGTTTCATCCTAATTCTTCTAATGCCACATTGATCTCTGTACTGTTAATGCATGTGATCCAGATAAAACAAAGACCAAATTCTCAAAACACAGTCTTCACTTACCATATGAAATTAAATTCAACTTTTAAAAAAAGTAACTGTTATCTCCAGATGCAACAGAATTTTCCCATTTGGCTATTTCTTTCTCATTTAGAATGTGAGCGGTCAATACAGTACATAACTAAGACCAACTATTGACCTCAACAGCTCGATATGGATGTTCGATATTAGTCAGACATAGCTCAGTTGTCAAATTTGCACTTGAGGAAAAGATTACTGCTTCTATTCTTATTACTTATTCCAGGAACCAACTGATTCCCTGTGGTCCTCCGTGTAACCTATCTGTCATATTCAAAGCAACGCTGCTTTCAAATGCAGTATTGACCTTAGAGAGCTATCCTGTAGGATAGACAGATTGTTCCTGCTTTCAGTATTTGTGCTTCAGCCGTGTATTTATTCTGACTCTTGCCAATCACCTGGCCTTGGGAGAAAAACATACATGCTATTCAGGATAGGTCTGTGCAATAATACTATAATCCTGCAATCTTCACAGTTACATTTTTGCGGAATCTAATTATGTGTTTCATTCTAGAAAACAGTAAATAATTGTAATTTTCAGTGGCCAAGTAACAATTCAGTGAAGCTAGAGCAACAGAAAACCTCTTTAAGGACTGAGGAGATAGATCAGCCAGTAAAGGGTTTGTCAAGAATGTATGAAGACCTAAGATGGATCCCCAACATCTATGTTAAAGTCTAGGTGTGGGGGCATCCTCTTATAGTCCCACAGCTGGGGAAGTAGGGCAGGAGGAACTGTGGAGCTCACTGGTCAATCAGATTAGCCTAATTGATGAACCCAAAGTCCCAGTGAAAAACTTCATAACTGCCCTTCTCAGTAATGTAGAGCTAGCATCTATGAATATGTGTATAAGTGTTTTGTTGACATGAATGAAATATAATTCAGGGGGAAGCAAGCCAGGGTGGGTGACTTGAGGAAAAACACTCAAAGCTGCTGACATCTGGTCACACACACATGCATACTTGCACACTAACACACCTACACACACACATACCACAACAAGGAAGGAAAGCTGCCAGGTTCAAATGATACAGTGGAAATAAGAGGTCTTAGGTGAGACAATCCAGGCACAGACTATACAGTAAGGTTATTTAACCCACTCTACCAAGACAGGAACAAACAGTCTTTCTGGATCAAGCTTCATAATCCAAGGTTTATGGGTGACACATTTTATTCTGCATGCCCATTTTTAGAACATAGTTATTTAAAAATAATTTTTACCACTTAAGTGTTGATGGTGAGAATAAAACACTTGGCTGTTAACTGATAAACAGACTGCCTGTTCATTAAGTCATTCAGCCATGTGCTTGGTTTTTATTGGTCCAATGGTAAGTTCTAGTGATAAGATAGATACACGAACACAAGAATCACTAAGACGGTCTGTGGTCTCGCCGTGAGTCCGATATCGAATATAAGCAGAAAATGTGTAGGGAGAACATGGTGGAGAAAAACAAAGGCATAAAATAAAGCAGTCCACGTCAGTTTCCATGCAGATGGAAGAATGAACTAGGTTAACTAGGATAAACAGAGCTGTCAAAAGGAGAGCAAACAAGAATGACAGAGACTAGAACTTGAGGCCAGGCCTAGGAGATATGCCAGCAGTATCTGGAAGGTTAAGGCAGAAAAGTTGCCCTGAGTATGAGGGTAACCTGGATTATATAATGAGTTCCAGGCGAGCTGGGGCTATCGTTGAAAAATTGTAGTGAAGACCAATGAACAAGAAAAGAGGTAGAAAAACAAATGTTAGCTTGGAGAAGAAAGCAGTAAGGACTCTAACATAGCCCCTGTCACTTATGAGTGTTCAGTGTCTACTTGACACTGGGACATGAAAGTGACATTTGCATTAGAGGAAAGACGGTGAGAAAAAAAGAGAGTAGATTCATGATTAGTGAGATGTAATTGTTCCAACACACATTGACCAGTATAATTAACTAGCTTAGAAGTTGGCTGTGCAAAGAAGAGTCTAGAATGCTTAGCTTTGATGTGTGACTTGATTGATGGTAATATGAACCAGAGACAAGGAAGATAAGAAGCAAGATTTCTATTAGAAAACTATGTGTGTTGCTTACCCCTTACCTACAAATACACTTACAAAACTATGTATTATTTTTATTCTAGATTCTATGGGCCTTTATGTATAGTCTATGACATAATTCTTGGCACAGACCACATTTTTATTTAAAGATGGGAGGAAGAGAAGAGGAGGTAGAGAGTGAATAAGAGACAGTGGGAGGGGGAAGGAAGAAAGGAAGGAAGGAAGGAAGGAAGGAAGGAAGGAAGGAAGGAAGGAAGGAAGGAAGGGAAAGGAAACTAAGAGGGTCTCCAGTTCAGCAGAGACATGTATAGGTCTGCAAATAGAATCATTAGCAAATTACAGAATCAGCAGTATTTTGTAACTACAGCTTTAACCCTTCCACGGCAACATAGAGGTTTTTCTATCAATAAATTGTTTCTTGATCGAAAGGTAGAATTTGGCATGAACTTATATCTGTTTCCGGTGATTTATACATCTGCATTATCAATGTCTAAGGTTGCATCTGTAATTGAAGTACAAATTTCTGTTTATTTTGGAACATCCCAAAGATTAATAGCAAACTAACACTTCCTTACTTGGATTCCTAGAGAGAGCACTATAACATCTCAGATAGCATATTTGTGGTGTACCATTTCATGGGATAAGATACAAGTATTCCAAAAACTGCACACAGGCTGACAGATAAAGAAATGATTTGCTGGAATTGAAGGTTTAGAACTTATAGCAAAAGCATATGCACTACATTCAAGCAGCAACTGTTCATTTGTGAACTCAACAAGGAATACTAAGATGATCCCTAATAATTTGGATATTAACATGAGCTGTTTGGGGGGGAATAAAATTACTGGCATCTAGAATATCACAGAAAGAAATGGGAAAGGAGAAAAATAACAAGATGAGCTTTTTAAAAGTCACCGTATGCTTTAATCTGTAGTGTCAAATGTAATTTAACACTTAACACAATTTGTCTTTAACAGGGACCTGACTATTAATGCAAGATGATTGACATAGTCTCTCCCCATTTCATCTATTGTGATGTTCTTCAATTGCCTGAGCATTTCTTAATCAAAAGACGAGTTCTGCACCACCTTCGGATATCAAAGGCAAAGGTTTCTATAGCTATTACTGAATCAAAGAACTATTCTTTGAACAACCTAAGGTGAAACATTGAAAACTCCTTCTGGGAGGCAGATGGAAAATGCCGCATGTGTTTCCGCCACATATCCGGTGCCATCCATCAAAAGACTAATGAAAACACAGGCCCACACTCACTTGCTCTGCGTATTCACTTCTCCTATTATTTTCCTGCATTTTCTGTGTGGCCGCTGGTCTTCCTCACTCAGAGGATAGCTGGACTAAGGAAAACTGCCAGGGCCTGATTAATGAGTCAGGTGAGAAAATGACCCCTGAAAGGCTTTCATTTCAATAAGTCTTTTATGCTAAGGAGCCAGGCCAGTGTGTGAGAGGCATCCTCACGGAAGAGCTAAAGGTACATTACACACGAATAATGATGAGATTTCCCGCATTACAGCGTGTGCTATCTGCAGCCAGAATGTCACTGGGTGAAAGTTATTTAATTACTTTGTTCTGGAAACCCAGTCTTTTTGGTTCAAAAGAAGATATTTATAAAGCCTAGTGGGAATTAAGGTAATTAACACATAGCCCATTATTCTAAAGCTTAATTCCGTGAGACTAAATAATTATAAAATTCACACCCGAAATGACTCGGCAATTTTTAAAATTTTTTTTTTAATACTAGAGCTGGTGAAGAATCTGTTTCCTTTTTTAAAAATTTCTTTCTAAGGTCGAAACTCTTCGTCTAAAAACAAGTTGTTAGCCTGCTCCTTGCATTTCACATCTGGTAACATTTTCATCTTTTGCAAACTAGTAAAATGTTATAGTATTTTTGACAGTGGGAGGTTCAGTGCCAGGAGAAAATTTATCAGTTCAAAGAGACTACAAAATAGGTTTCTTACTGGGCCACAGGGTTTCTTAATCCTTATCTTACAGCATAGAAAAGTCACCACAGGGAAGGTGCTATTTGCTTGTAATTTCTCTAGGAATTAATTTAGGGAGAAGTTAATGGCAAGGAATGGAGTATAACTATTCCCTTCACTGTGTTAATGCGGAGAATGAAATCTGCTGTTTTAATGTTTTAGTTGTTGAAAGGCTTTATGGGTGCTGCTACTTTTCTGGAATTGCTTTGCACTCTTATTCAATCAATTACGTCAATTTTTTAATGAACCTCATTTATCATTCATTGACTTCATTTTCAAACAATGCTAATTTTTATTACTATATGATATTCAAGGACAATCAAAGTAAACACGATCAGTAGGCTTTTAATATGGAAAATGAAACCTAAGTAGGACCATCGAGTCATGCTCACTCCCAGGGATCAGTCAGCATATCCTGAGGAGCAGAAATGCTTTAAAAGAAGCAGAGCTGGGCACCAAGCAGCGTGGTGCAGGAAGTCCAGTTTTGGGTTTGGCCACCTTGATTTATCTTCTCATTCTGGCACTTATAAGTGGATGTACTCGTCCTCTGAATGCACAGCTCTTTGTTTTCTTATTTGTAAAACTGGGCAATTAAGATGTGAAGACTAGGTAAATTATTAAGATGTGAATTAAGATGTGAAGAGTAGGTACATTATGTTTGAAAGCAATTACCATCCACTGAAGTTCAATAAATCATTGTTCCTGTAGGTGGCGCCATATGAAGTTTCAAATGGTAGGACATTTAAAATATCAACTTCCTGGGATAGGATGATGGTGCAGCAGTTAAAGTGCCAGCTATGAAAGTGGACCTGAGTTCAAATCCCCAGAACCCACATTGGGTGGGGGTTAGGGGTAAGGGGGGAGCTGGGGACAGTGGGAAATAGCCTTGACTTTAACGGTGAGGAATTTGAGACACTCATTATTGAAATTCACTGGTCAGCCAGCCTAGGCCAATTGATTCTTCAGGATCACTAATAAAACCTGTCTCAAAAACAAAGGTGAAGAGGAGTTGAAGAAAGGCACCTGATGTGAACTTGTGAACACACACACACACACACACACACACACAAACCTGCATGTGTACTCAAATGTACATATGTACATACATAATAAGAAATATATAACCTATTCACAACACACACACACAAATTTTAGCCTTCTTACAGATTTTGAGCAGAAAGGTGGTAGGTATACAAACACAAAATAAGCTAATATTTGAGCATGGGTATATAATATAAAAGCAAAAAAAAATAGTCTCCTTGGTTTTCAGAAGTCTCTGTATACAAATAAATTATTTATCAAGGACATCAAAGCACCGCTTGCTTCTCCAAGGATAAGGAGGTCAGACCCACTAAGTGTTGTGAGTGAAAAGGAGCAGCTAGACCTGACTCGTCTGCTGTGCTATAGAAATAACTTACAGGTTAAAACAAACAAAGAAAAGAAATGGCATCTTTTCAAAAGGAAACCGAACAGAAACTATTCAAGTCTTGAATAAGGAGAGTGAGTGATGCCCCCGCCACCAGTGTGTTTCCTCTAGTTCCTGCAAGAAAGCCGGTCCACACAGACCTGAGGACCGTCAGCCAGCAGTTTTCATGTCATTGCTATTAAAATAACATAGTTTCTCACATTGCTTGAACCTACTATGTGTCTTGCGTATTCTCTGTGTTCTTTGTGTAGTGTGCTATTGAAGCTTCACAATTCCAGAAGGAAACGGGAGCTAAGACGGGAGTTAGCACACCATAATTCTCCCTACTCTAAAGAAAAGTGTACGAGGCTCGTGGCAGACCTGTGTGGGCAATAAGAAAATACCTTCTGTGTTGAGATGACGTTTCAAAATCTTTTCTCTAAGGCTCTATAAAACTAGAGCAGCTAAGAAGTCTGCAAAAAAAAAAAAAAACAAACTAGGTTTATTTTTTATGAAAACTTATCTGAATTTTCCCATCAATAATATGTGTGCATTGCCACAATTTTATGCACCACCAGCAAAGATGTATTTTAAATAGAATGAAAACTTGAAAATGCACAGTTATGTCTGGAAACACAGAAGGCAGTAATAGCAAGAGTGAAATATTCACTACAGGACTATGTCTCTAAGGCAAAGAATGAGGGAAGTTTTATTCTCCTTCCGAATGCCATAATGAAACAGTAATATGGCTTGAGCCTAAAGCTTTATCAAACCCAGAAATCGGTGGTGAAAAATCCCTTCCACGTCACTTCAAGAGGAATGAAACTTCACTCACCGATTCCACAACATAAGAGTTTGTTTGTTTTACAAGTCTCAAGCAGAGAGAAAGGTCTGAAAACTTTTTATTTTATTCTGGAAAATTAAGGCAATCCTGTACTCCTAGTGTGTGTGTGTGTGTGTGTGTGTGTGTGTGTGTGTGTGTGTGTGCACAAATGCATTTGTGTGCATGTGTGCAAATGTGTGTGCATGTGTGTGTGCGTGTGTGTGTCTGTTTAAAGTTGCATGCACACGTAGAGCCCAGAGGACAACCTTAGGTATTATTCTTCAATCAATGCCCCCTCCCTACTTTTTTTGGTCTTAAAGATAATTTCTCACTGTCCCATAGCTTGCCATATTAGCCAGACTAGCTAATAGCTTCCATTGTGAGAACACATATTTCTGCCTCCGGAGGTAAGCAGTTTCTAGTACATTTTAGTATGTGGTTCATTTATGTGTCTGTTTTATATACTTATTCATGCCTCAGGGGTCTGACTGTGGTTTCTGAGAATTAACCTCAGGTCCACCAATTGCAGGTCAAACATTATCCACTGAGCTGTCCCACCTGTGTTATCTCAGTAATTCTGTGTCACACAAGAAAGGAAGTCTCCTGATGCAGTCCCACCTTCGGCAGATGTGCCACTCTGAGTGACCTAACCAACAAAGATGCCCCAATTTGGAACTCACTTAGAGCATTACTCGGCTCAGATTAGCGTTTTTGTTCAGTCTTTTTAGTTACATATTTAAGTGAAAATGTTAGTATTACAGATGATAGTTGAAATATAGTTGGCTGGTTACCATATGCTAAGCGATGAAATAAATTCCTTTCCCGGAATGAGTTTAATACTTTCAATAAATTTTGGTGCTGCCTACCAGGTGAGAAAACTGAGGTTAGAAAAATGAAATCACTCCCCCAAGGTCACGTCACTGATACACTGTGGCACTGAGCCGTGGCCTGGGCCATCTGGCTCCAGAGGGCCTCTTCTTAATTAGAACCCTTCGAACAGCTCCCCTGAACACAGGAAGGAAATCTCATCATTAAAGCACTGTGGGAACTGGCTAATGATAAACATCAAATGAGTTCCGAACAAAGTTGATTTTTTAAATTAATCAACACAGAGGCAACATCTTATAGTGTCCTTAACTCAAAAGGAATGTTTGTGTGTGTTTAATTTTTCAAAGACCATTAATTTGACTCCAAAATACATATTCAAACTCCTGCATTTTCAATATTGATTTATATCACTATAAACAGAAGCAAAGAAAATAACCACATGGATTAACCATGACCTAATTATGTTACTTTGTTCCCTGAAGAAACTTTCCATCTTAATTATTAGCTTTTCATTGGACTACAGAAAATCCTGTCTATCCTTATTTATCCTCATGCTCCATACTTATAAGTCCACTGATAATAGCGATCATGTATTGAAACCTATCATATCTCATACTGGACACAAGTCCAAGGTTTCCAACTGTGATGATATAAAAATGTTCTGAGTACTGTAATTAGAAACGCCAAAAAAAAGAGAGACCTTGCCAAACAAGTAAGTTGGTACATTTAGCTCTTGACCATGTTTCCATTTTTTTTCTTTTTTTTTTCTTTAACTGCAGAATTTTTCAGAGCTACTAATATCGTTGGCAGTGTATATTTTGCGCCTTTCCAAGAAGTGGATTTAGCAAAGTGGTCTTTCCTACTTTTATTTGGCCATGGAGACTTCGATTGTTGGAGCACATATGTATGTCTCCTGAAGCTAAGTAATTTCTAGAATACACTTTTTAATACATGGAAATTTCATGCATCTCTTTTACACACTTACACTCCTCACAGGTAAACCCTGCCACCTTTGCTATGTTACTGAAACTCATGCTTGAAATACTGACAAGTTTTCCTGAGATTGCAGCCATGATGTGGCTGTAGATTTGAACTCAGGTCTAACTCAGAACCAACTGTTCTGCTCAATTCATCACACACGCTTGCCTCCCAATGAAAAGTAGCAACTTCTCATAAAAATGGACTTTCTAGCCCAGTATGATGGCTCATGCCTTTAATCCCAGCACTGCTGGAGGTGGGGGCAAGCAGACAACTGTGAGTTCAAGACTAGCCTGGTCCTCATAGTGAGCTCCAGGTCATGACGGGGGACATGGTTAGATCCAGGCCAGCCAGAGCTATGTGGAGAGACTCTGTTTCAAAAACTAAAAGGTAAGCGGTCTGAAAACTTCTAGTCCTCCGCTCCCCAAGCCTTCTTATTCCCAGCATGCAGCACCATGTTTGGCTGCCCAGAAGAAAACAATCACTGAGCTGTGGCCTTGATATTCTTTCCACTGCTACCTCCTGGCCTGCTCTCCCAGATAAAATCATCCCACCAATTTGACAACTGATCCAGAGATGAAGGAGTCCAGAAAAAGCAAAGTTTGGGTCCGCCAGATAATGCATACCAAAATCCCTTTCAAAGACGCCAGTACTTCCCAGAAACATCCAAGCACAGACACAAGTTTTCTGCAGAGAATGAGGGTCCCCTGACATAAATGATCCACTGTCAGAAACTTCCCATTGCTGTGGAAGTCACAGTGACACATAATCCAGTTTCTTCTGAGTTATGAACCCTACTTGTGCTGGATTTTATTAGTGCTGTTTTGTTTTGCTAATTTGACAGAAGACAGAGTATTCTGGGAAGAGGAAAACTTAATTGATGATGGCTTCCCTGGTCTCTGCTCCAGTTCCTGCTTCCAGGTTCCGGCTTGTGCCAGCTTCTCTCCAGGACGGACCCTGGCCTGAGAGCTGTAGGCTGAAACACACCCTTTCCTCTCAGTGACTTGGGTCGTGACGTTAGAATGCAGATCAGGAAACAAACTAGCTCCAGGAGTTTCGTCCCTCTGGATACAGCATTTAGTATTCAGTGAAATCCTTTCTCTTTTCTATTGTGTTAAGAAATGGCTATTTCATGCAGATGTAAAACTCTCGTGATATTTTCTTTGCTCTAAGATTGCCCAAACTTTTCTCATTTCTACAGCTTTCCTCTTATCTGACATTGTAACCACACTCAGGTGTTGGTCTTGCACTGTGTCAGATGACCTACCCCTCCCCCAAACCCGGAAACGACAATGCTAGACTTGGAAGAAAAGGAGTGTCCTAACCCTTCTCGGTAAATTAGTCCAGGATTAAACATAATTGTGAAATAGCAGCTAATCATTATCTTCTTCACTCCAATCTAGATTGTTTGGGTTTGTTTTACTCAAAGGTGAGGGTGGGGTGACATTTATTAAAGTTTGTTCAAACATACAAGTTTAAGCACAGTGGAATTCTGTTTCCCGATGAACAACCTTCTGGTCATTTCTATGCATTCAAGTGGCACTGTTCCTTTCAAGCATCTGGTGTAGTAGCCTGGAATTACACAGTTTCACTACTGACTCAGCATCCATCCACCTCAGCATTCTCTTAAGTGGCCACTGATAAATTTACTTCAGACAAATAGACGTAGTTTTCCCCAAACTGCAAGGTAACAAAAGCCAGACCCTAAACCTTAGGTAATAAAATAAGCATTTTCCCCTCTTCTGTTTCATGACATCACCATTTAAAGGGGTGGCATTTCTTGTTTTCTATTCTGATCTGCCCTGGGCTTCTGAATTTTTAACAGTAAAGTCTTTTGAAATTAGAAGGAGAGTGAAGGCTGGGAAAATACTTATGTAGCCAAACTAAGCACACCTCCATTTTCCAAGCTGCTCATTTGGAGTTATCATTTAAAGATATATGGCTTATAATACAAAGCACAAGAACAGAAAATAGAGAGCCTGCATTGCCTTTGAAGTAAGCACACAAAATATTTCAGGATACTTTGTAGGACTCACTTTGCATTTTCCTGGACTCCGATGTTCACGGTCTGTGATCAAGTGCCTGGAGCCGAGGGTGAAGGTGGCTTTTCCTGTGCCAGCATTAGTTCCCTGTGGTATTAATAGCTGAGAAATGGTACCAAAAGAAACTTAGTTTTTGTTGTTTTGTTTTCTGTTTCTGTCAGGTGACAGAATAAAAACAGAACAAAATTAAAAAAAAAAAAAAAAAGGCCATCAAACCCGCTCCAGTGGGTGGAAAGGAAAAACTACTGAATTGAGGCCCAAGCCTCTCAAGGCTGGGAGTAGTATGCATTCTGGGCCATTGACTGACAAGGAAGTGTTCAAAGCAGCAGTGTTATCTGGGGGAAAAGAAGAAGTGAGAAGCACAAAGAGAAGGGAGAGCTTCTAACAATTCTCACTAAACTCTGGATTTTACTAATAAATTCTCTACTATCAGACATGATGAGAGCTTTACCAATAGAGTCCCATCCAAATGGAAGTTCTTGCTACTTGATGATAATTGTTTTCCTCATTTACCTGAGGAAACGTGCAAGCCATGAGTGGTGCTCCGAGTTTAATTAAGTAACTGGTGTGCTTTCAATTCAATGGAGGCTGCTCATGCTCTGCGGCATTCTGTGTCCCTGCAAACAGATAAGGAGAGAATTCCTGTCAAGACTCTCCCTAAGGCACATAAACCTAAAGAAGAAAACATGGGTTTTTATTGGTGGAGGTTGGAACAAATAAAAACTGGGATATTTATATTTAATATGAAAGTAAAAGTAAAAAAAAGTATTATTTCTTCATGGGAATGGGGTTTTTGTTGTTTTGGGTTTGTTTTTTGTTTTTGTTTTTGTTTTAGAAAGAAATAAATAGATGGGAGCAAGGGTGGAGTGGACCGTGCAAGACAGTCTTTACCTTTTGTTGAGATGTGGTAAGATAACATCAGTTCCCAGGATGTTGTACAATGGCAGGTCCAGTTGCTATCAGCAGAATATGAAACAGCATCTTACACCAAGCTACAAGCTTCATGGTAACTTGATGGGAAAGATGGAAAAAAACTCAAACATAATTCAAATAATAAAAAGAAGAAATCAGAGAGATGGGATGAGATAGACATGGTGTTTTTTTTAAAATGAAAAAATAGAAATACATGTTTTCCAAGGAGATGATTAGCTATTAAAGAATAGAAGTACACCCAGAGTTGTATTTACCAGGAAGTTTTAGCTGAAGGACTCTTAACTTGTGGGTCCCCTCTGAGTTTGGGCTGGTGTATTAGTCAGCTTTCACATTTTTTTTAAAGATTTATTTATTCATTTTGTATAGTGTTCTGCCTTCATGCATGTATGCCTTCAGACCAGAAGAGGGCACCAGATCTTATTACAAGTAGTTGTGAGCCACCATGTGGTTGCTGGGAATTGAACTCAGGACCTTTGGAAGGGCAGTCACCGCTTTTAATCGCTGAACCATCTTGCCAGTACCAGCTTTCATATTCTGTGATGAACCATCTGACATACAAACAGCTCAGCAGGAGGAAGGGCTTCATTTGTTGCAGTTTCCGGGGTTTTATTCATGGTCATTTGGCTCCGTTGTTTCTGGGACTCTGTTAATGCAAGACTGTTTGGTAGAAAGGAATGGCAAAGAAAACGCCTCTCGCCTGTGGCATTATAGGAAGCAAAGAGAAATCGAAAAGAGACAGGAAGACAGAGACACAGAGGGAAGGAAGGGGGAGCTGGAGGAAGATAACAGAGTCCCAAGGGGCCCTTCAAAGGAATGCCCACAATGCCCTGCTTCCAACTCAGCCCCATTTCCTAGGAACTGCCACACCTCTCAATTGCAACACAGTTTGGCCTCCAAGCATTTAATACATGTTCTTTCAGGAACAATTCAGATCCAAATCATGACAGGAAGTAACCAAAAAAAAGCACTCTTGTCGTGCTGTAACTTTTTGAAGTTTGCGAAATTAACTGTTATCATCGGATCCCATTATGATTAAGGTCTTCTTCCACTTGGATTTTGCTTCTTTGGCCTTTTGCCTACCTTCTGGTATTATAAGGTGGTTGTATATGTATACACACAAACATGCACACACACACTCATGCATGTGTATGAGTGTGTGTGTGTGTGTGTGTGTGTGTGTGTGTATGTGTGTGTGTGTGTGTGTGTGCATGCTACAGCTAAGGAGAATTGAGCTGGAGTGCCATCAATCTGGAACAAACCACACCACAACATACAGAGGGAATTTTTTTAAAAAATAATAATTCCTCCACAGATAGATTGGGGTATTAAGGAATTGGCTAATTTAAAAAAAAAGTACTCTGAGCTAGCCCAGCTAAAAAGCCAGGAGTGGTGGGGAGGCTGAAACAGGAGGATGGCCATTGCTTCAAGGCCAACCTGGAATGCAATGAGCTGCAGTCAAGCTTAAGCTACAGTATAAGATCTTGTCTCAAGCTAAGGCTGGAGGATGTGTCACTCTGGAAAAATACAGGAGTGGATGATACACAGAAGAACCATGAACATTAGGCACAGACCGTGTGTCTAAGGAAGAATCCCCTAAGGTTAAGATCCAGACTCAGCTGGAGGAGGAATGGTCATGGTTTTCTAAATGACAGAGAAGTCACCAAGGTGTCCTTTTAGTAGAACGTGCAAGCAATTAACTCTCTAGGACGCCAAGAAATGTTGTCACAAGAAGACACCTTTAAAATACAGTCCCTTATGAAGCCACCCAACTGGATGTTCATTTGGTGTTGGAAAAGTTGGCAGAGTCTCAGCACAAGGGCTTGTAATATGTCAGCACAGAGGGCAGGTAGCCATATACATTATCAACACAGGAAGCAGGAAGCAAAACCCCTTCTTCCTGCCATGTCTTACCAGTGCCTTCTGCTCTCAAAGTCTGATGTTGCAGCTGGTAAAAGAATAACCGAATGGACTGTGATCCTTTCAGGTAGAACAAGCAATGAATTTACGGCCAAGAAATGATAACTTCAGAACTGGCACAGTCAACTCCTTTGCTCAGCTTCTTCATACATCTGTGTTTGCATGCACATTCAACTTACAGTTTGTCAACCAAATGACTTCATATTTCTATATTAAAAGAGATGACTATCTTGTATGTACAATGCTTCATACTTCCCAAAAATGAGAACCACAACCCAGTCATTGTATCATCACTACTTTTAGTAATTGTTCCCTGTGTTCATTGACAATCACACTAAAATTTCTAGTGCATATAGACTAAATTATGAAACCAGTATGCCATTTTTTACATAAAATGAACATATGTAAGAAAGAAGAGAAAAGTGGCAAAGAAATGCAAGTAGCAGATGTGTCAGGAAAGAAAGTCTAGAAACTAGTTTGTGCTTGTAATTGGCTCTGAGTTTTTGGTTGCTTTCTATAGCTTCTTTCTTTAAAGTCCATTCCACTCTTCCCTTTTCTCAAGTAAAAGTCAGTTGACCTGGAGTCATTGCCTGATGGAGTGATTCAAGCCATTACAAATTGTCATTCCTTCCTTTTCCAGCCTTGTGGTGATTATTGTGGTTTTCCATTAGCACTTAGAGTACTAAGCTCTCCCAAAGTTCAGGTGATCACTTTCTAACTCCTTGAAATAACTGATGTATCTCTTGACAGAAACATTCCAACTTGAAGGCTACAAACTAAATCAACACAACTAGAATGTATCTTCATCTTCTAGACAACAAATGGAAGCTTTATGAGGAACTTTTTACATAGTTTGGAAGAGTTCATCCAGTATAGCATTTGCTATCTTCAAAGCTCACAAAGGGGGCTCAGTAAGATGGCTCTTGTTCTTCAATCATAACAACCTGAGTTTTATTCCTGGTAATCACAGTAGATGGAAAGAACTAATTTATACAAGTTGCCCTCTAACTTCTACATTGGTGCATACTTACACACACATATACACATGCAAAATAATGATGATGATGATGATTGTAATCTTGTTTGTTTCTCATGTGCCCAGACCCAAATAATCACACAAAACTATAATAATTGCAACATCATTTGGCCTATTAGCTCAGACTTCTTATAAGCTAACTCCTACATCTTAAATTAACCCATTTCTATTTTTCTGTACCAGTAAGATTCCAGTGTGTGTTTTCTTTGTCAGCTACATGGTATCTCTTTGATTCTGCCTACTCTCTATATATACCTCTGTTCAGATTTTCTGCCTGGCTTTACTATGCTAAGTCATTAGCCAAAACAGCTTTATTCATCAGCCAATAAAGCAGCATATATACAGAAGGACATCCCACATCATCTCCCCTTTTCTTTCTAAATAAAAAGGAAGGTTTTAACTTTAACATAGTAAAATTACATATAACAAAATAGGTATCAAGCAAGAATTGCAGTTGCAATATATAGTCTATTAGTATCTGAAAAGTTTCATATCTAATTTATCATTTATCATAAGTAAGAAAAACTATAACTATCTGTCTTCAACTCCATCAAACACCCCAGAAGGATATAAAATTACCTAAATAAGCAGGAACTGCACTGCAAGCAACTTCCAAAACTCTAGAATTGACAGAGACATCTCACTACCTGGGCAGTCACCCAAAGTTCTTCTGTTACTTTGGGACATCTATCTTCAGCCTATAGGTCCATAATATCTGGAAAACTTTCCCATGAAGCAGGAAATTTGAAAGAATGTTTAGCCTATATTGGCAGTTTGTCAGTCACTTTCTTCTGTGTCCTGCAGAATGTCTGGCAGACTCTTTCATGAAACAGAAATGCTGAAGAATTGTCTCATCTTCTTTAAGCAAGTTCAGTAGTCATTTTTCTGTGGGTCCTGCATGTCCAGTTCATGCAGCATACCATCAAGCAGTACAGGCAAGAGCAGATTCTTGCCCAAATTATCAGCCTTGTCACATTGCAGGCAAATTTCATAACAAGTTTCTTCAATGCCCATCAATCTCCTGGAGTAATTGGTGCTGCCAGAAACAGATAGGTCTCACTGTCAAGAAAAGTCTAAGTTCTTAGAACATTTTAAGTGCTGTATTCTGTAGGTCTTTGAAGTGTTGAAGATTATCTATCTGGAATATATCTGTATATCTAGATTACCTAACTAACATGACTACAAGTTTGACTAGTACAGATGGCTATCTATTAATCTGTAATTTTAAATTATGCAATACATATTAAAATGAGCTGTATAAACATAATACCTTAAACAAGAGCAGAAATACATATACCCAAAATCAAACTTAATTTTGTATTAATCGACCAAAGTACATACCAATGTATAGTATTCATTTCTATATCATATCCCCCACTTTTTTTTAAGAAATTGACTGTGACTAGTAAACACTTATAAATAACCCTTTTAAAGTAAAAATAAACATTTATAAACAATAATTTTTGGAATTTGGGCATAACTTTCTCCAAACTGCTTCATGCTGTTTGTTGGGCAAAGAAAGTATTTTTAGGATCCATGGAGACCTGTCAGGGTGATCTTGGTCCATCAAACCACATTAGTCTGGAAGGAATCCACAGGTTCTCATCTTCTGTGGAAACAAAAACAGAACTTCTTTTCAAAGTAAGATATCCTTAGACCCAAATTTTGAAGACAAGACAACATATATATATATGTTGGTTTAGTTTAGCAGCCCCCAGAATTAGATGTCTCTCTGCAGTCAAAAAATTCAAAGAAAAACCACAATAATATGCATAATCCAGGCTCTCTGTACATATTCCATCTTTATATGCCTTTTTATTACTTTTTAATATTCTATTACCTTTATTCATCTAATCTATGACCTTCTTCTCGCTCATAAGCCCATGTAAATTTATCCAAAACTGTGATACATTTAGAGGTCTTTTGGTGTGAATCTGTCTTTATTGTGTATCTGTAATTATTTTCTAACTAGGAGCACTTTTATTTTTAAATGCTATGTGGGCATGGCTAGGAAAAACTCTGTGACCCTGTCTGTTGCCTCTGCCCCATACAACATGGCGGAAGTATGTTCATCACCACTTCATGCCATGTTCATCGTCCCAGTTCCAGGGATTTAGCAGGTCTATATCACCATAAGCAACTAGTAGCATGCTGCTCACAAACCCCATTTAATTGCTCCACCTCTTGAAAGAGTCAGAGCTGTCCATGCTGCGAGCACGAACCAGGAAGCTGTCTCTCTAAGGCCAGCATGGTCTACAAGAGCTAGTTCCAGGACAGGCTCCAAAGCTACAGAGAACCCCTGTCTCAAAGCCCCCCCCCCCAAAAAAAAGATCAAAAGCAAGACTCTTTAGGTGCAAGAGACAGAAAACTTTCTTTCACTCTGAAGAGGACATCTCAGTAGTTCCAAACTTCAACTCTGAGAAATTCTGCTAAGGCATCAGGTCCCCAAATGTCTATTGGACTCCATTCCATCCTTCACAGGAGTTCCACTAAGATAGTCTGTATTTCACTACTTGCTACTCATAGGAACCAGCCTGTATAACGTCAGTGTAGCCAACTGGGTGGTGTTTTGTGGAATACTGAGATAAGTTTGTAAGGTTTGTCAGTGACTTCCAAGCAGATTGGACATAGAACCAGTCATTCTTATGCAGGAATAGCTTCCAAGTCTCACTGTCTACTTGGCAAACAAAGAACTCCATAAAATATGCAAAAGTAAAAACCAACCTTGGGAAATTTCTTACAGTCATTAAATACATATATATGTGCAAATGGAGAATTCAGCTCAAAAAATTCTATTTGATAACAAAACACGTACAACTGAGAAGGTCTGATAAATGTTTTATTTTGTGAAAAAATACACAAAAAGTTATTTTTTAAGTGTATCAGTCTTGTAAAAAGAGACAATTATCCATTTTCTTTTTTAGAACTATAACTGTTTTCATTTGAAGCAAACTAAGAATGTGAAAAATGATGTTATTTCTCCATATTTTGAGATATGTATGGTATGTCACATACTTAAAAATTTTAGAGTTTATATTTTTATAATTTGCTCTTAATACATATTCAATGCTAATCGTTTCTCATATATTTCTTTAAAAATTTAAAATTAGCTTTAGGTTCAATCAACTAGAATATAGCCTATATAAAAAAAACATGCAGAGACTGGCTTTGTAACTTACAGATAAATTTGTTTTACTATCAACTTATGTTTAATATCAAACATTATTTATACTGATACTTATGTATCAGTCTGAGACTTAGATTGCTTTTTATCCTAAGGCAATAAAAACAAATCTAAGACTCCTCGTTATAATGGAATTCCTCCAATAGCAAATATTCTTTGCTAGACCCAGATCCAGAAACACACACACACACACACAAAAGCACTTACATGTACATACACACATAAATTAAGCAAATACCTTAACTTTCCTTAAAGTCCTATGTTAAAGAGGTAAGTTTCTATAAATTCTTTTAAGCTTTATTAAAATTGAAACAGAAAGCCTACAACTTTTGCTTACTCAGAGCTGAGCTCAAGGTCCACCATAATTTTTTTTTGCAATTAGCAATCATTGATTAGGATATCAATTATGAAATTTTTTCCCAAAACTGACATAAAGCATTATGTTCTAAATCAGTTGGTAATCACATGTTTTCTGAAAGGAGAAAATGAAATGTTTTGGAGACAGGGGCTCTTTTTCTGTTGTGTATGAAGATTTTATGTGAGATTTCTGTCCTGATGGAATGCTTTGGTTATATAAAAGCTTGACACTAAAAAAAATGATAGAAAGTTTTGCAACCCTGTGAGCCTGCCAACTGACAAATCTGCATGGCTTAGACATCAAACCTACCTAAGGCACCTTGAACAGATGAGCCAGGTCAGTCATTATTTTATTTGAAGACTGATGAAATTGCTCCATTATTTTAACTGTGTAAAATGCCCACATAGCTAATAAACCTTCTGCTGGCAAATAATATGTGATGGATCTAACTGAAAAGTCACATTCTGTACTAAAAATCACCGCAATGTACTTTAAGATGTGGGCCTGGGAAAACCTCCTTAAGCTATCTTATTAAGTCTTAAATTTTGAAAAAAAAAAAGTACAATTGAGCCACTTGTAATTAATTTTTATTTTGGCCGAAAAACTTTCAGTTTTTAAGTAACTTTTGCCTATGTATACCCTCTTTTTTAGTAATGTAATTTTTAATTAACAGCAACTGTTCTTATTTATGGAGTATTTGTGATATAAGCAAAACAACGTATCTTTCATTAGTCCAGACTGCCAGTAAATAGACCCTTCCTTCCTTGCTTCCTCTCTCCCTCCCTTCCTTCCTTTTTTGTTATTCTATTCCACATAAAATAAACATAAAGCATGCTTTGTTTCATTTATTTCTTCAGTGAGCAACATAGCTTTGTTTTAGAGAGGGTTGATTTGTCTCAAGGTTTGATCTGAAGCAAGCAAAAGTTGAGCAAATCAGGCTGGTTTTATGGTTGTGATTAATCCTGACTTTCCATTAAAGTGTTTACCACATTTCCCCACAAATAAAAGGCTATTCAATGTGCATGTGCCTTAGAAACTCTTAGTTCATGAACATTCAACAACTAAAGGACAGTGCCATTCGAAATATAAATGCTGGAGCCATTGCTGTGAGCCAGGAGACAGAATTGCCAAAGATAAAAGGAGAAAATGAAGATAATAAAGAAAACGACCCTTCGGAGTAAAGGGAAAATGATTTAATGAGAGGCTGCTTGTTAAAAGCCAATAAGAAAGGATTAAAACCAAGCGGTTACTTTGCAGAGTGTAGGTCGGAAAAGGGATCTTTCAAGGGTATTCATCTTCAATACCAGGTGACATTTTAAGTTCCTTTGCTTCCAGGAAATTACATGCACTGCAATATGACCTAACCTAAAGGAAGGAGCCAGAACACAAGAGAAATGTACAAAGAAGGAGAGGAGAGCAGAAGGGAGAAAATGGCAGAGATCTGTAGTCTGGGCTGAAATGGAATAAATTATGAGGCTAAGAGGAGACCTGAATAGTAAGATTGCTAGAAATTACTGACCCCTGCTGCATTGGGTGTATAAACAAAACCAACTTATCAATTATCTTCTTTTTAAAAAATCTTTCCGTTTTATAAAACATTTTATTTGGGGAGGAGGAGAGCTTATGTTCACATGCTGTGCCATGTCATGAATGTTTGTTTATGTACGAAGACAGCTCTGAAGAGTTGTTTCTCTCCCTTAACTGTGTGATCTGAAGATGGAAACCAGGTCACCAAACCTGGAAGCATGTGCCTTTACTGCTGAGCCACATCGGCTGCCCCGTCTTCTTTCATTATACTGCAGTGGCAACTCAGAGCCCCCCAACTAAAGAAGGTACTCTAAAGTATACTCCAGAAACTGGAGGCAGGCAGGACTTTGAGGATACGCAGAGAGCAAGGCCTCCACAGTCAACCCTACCTGCCACTCTACCCAGGACTCTTGTGTTCAAAAGTAGATGCTTGAAGAATGAAGAGAGCATCTGAGCTGTGGGCTCTCTCTACCTAGCAGAATGTGGAACAGACGAGTGCTTATCTTCTCCTCAAAACACAGGGTAAGACCAAGAAACTGACTGATGGAGTCTGGGAGACTACAAAAACAGAATATTAAGATCTGCTTTCCAAGTTGGACATCTCCTTTGTAATTATTTCATTACTCTGTTTCCTTATCTGTAGCAGGATCCTAACAGCTTCCTCAGGTGAGGGGATGAGAAAGCAGGACATCAACAACATACACACTGGGGTCGGGTGAAAGGGAAACAGCAGACTCATTTATTTAGCAACGGGGAGAACTTTACATACCCTCCCATCACCCAGGAGCTCTGATCCATTGATATCTCATGGTAGCCCCTCATTGGCTAGGCATAATCTGGACCTCTGACAGCACCAAGCAGACCCCTGGTAGGCCTTAACTTCCTACACCTGTCTATTTGGACAAAGAAGAAAGGAAAAAGGTGAGAGAAAGATGAGGTCCTTGGAGGCGAGGAAGAGGTCAGTTGCGTGGAATAGAGCAGCAGAGCACTCCATGATATGCACTGCTCCATTAGGTGAGCCAGGTGAAGAGTAGAAAGGGCTTCATGGCCTTGCAAGAAGTCCACCAGAGAAAGCTTCCAAGAGATCTCTTCAGCAGAGGACTATGGGTAGAGAGTACGGAATGGCAGAGATGAAGCCAGAGTCAACTCTTCCACACTGTGAAACATGCAGTCAGCTTGCTTCCCTAGGGACCCTAAAGAGAGCCTGTTTTTGAATGCTTGTCCCCAGAGGCATATTTTCCATAAAGCTACTGAAACTTAAACCTTCAAGCTCTGAGGAGGCTAAATAATATTTTGGCTTACACAGTTTGTTTTTGTGTTTGAATTGTATAAAGTAGAATATTGCTATAAAGTCAAAGTCTGGGTCCCTGCGGAGTTCGTAAGTGGCAGCCTAATTCTGAATACAACTGTGATTAGGAGGTGGGGCTGTTGGAGGTAATTAGGTCCTGAGGTGCTCTTAATGTCTATAAGAAGAGAAAGTGACAAGTCATTACCTCCTTTCTTTTAACCATCTGAAGATGTAATTAGAAGTGAGCTTTTCCCACATACTTCATATGCCAGTGCTGCTTAGATATTGCAGTCCTCCAAGGATGAGAAATAAATGAAAAAATGTTTTATTATGCAAGTATGATGTTTGTTATAGAAGCCCAAACTTACACCTCAGCTGTTGTAACCATAATCCCTGAAGATCGCATTTTGTTTTGTTTATTTATGCTTCATTATCTATTTCACATACACGCACACAAGCACACACACACACACACACACACACATGTACATGTTCACATGCTAATGGAGGTCAGAGGACAACTTGAGGAATTAGGTTCCCTCCTTCCCCTGGAGCAGGGGTTCTGGGATCAAATTCATGGCCTGGGCCTTGGTGGGAAATACCTTCCTTTGCCAACTCATCTCTCTGGCTCCATTCTGTCTACTTGAATTTGTTCTGTCACATTTCCTCCAGTTAGGGGTATGCTAGGATCTGGGTAAGAGAAAACAGACTTGGAGATATATAAAGTTTGGGGTGAATTAAATGTATTTAGGTGAGTCTCAGTCATACCCACAGTTCTATGGTTTCTGGCCTGGAACAGAGGGGATAATTTTCTGGATATTCATAACACCCAGTTTATGGATTCAGTCAATGCTGTGACATAAAGGCTGAAGAGCATTATCACCATTTAAATGAATTCAATGCCTTCCTCATGGACACACCTAAGAAATATGAGAGAAACAAACTTTTAAATGTTTGGAACCTGTCACATCCACTCCGATATAGCATATTTGAAGAAAATAAATAGTATCTTAAAATTTACTCAATATTATTAAAAGTACGTTCTAAATAAAGAAAGTTTTTCTGTACTGTCAAAAATAAAAAGAGAACTTGTTTTCTATAATGAAAAAGAATAAGAAGGCAAAAATATAGGGAGAGCAGTTTCTAAATATATGTCGGTGTAACTGTTTTTCTAATGTCTTCTAACCCTGCTTCACATTGGGTATTTGTCAGAATTGTCTGCTTTGTTTGTGTGTGTGTGTATGGGGAGCTAGGTTATTTAACTCACTGGAACCCAAAATGGTCTTAAACTGGACATCCTTCTACTTTGGCCTCCTAAATAATGAAATTGCAGGCTGGTGACTCCATATCTAGCTTTTACCATATTTTTGTATTATAATTTGTGATTTCTATTTTGAATGAGTATTTACTTTCTTACCTAATTTTTCATTTCCTTAAAGAAATTACTCCAAATTGTTTCAGGTTGTTGCAGTGTGAATGCCACTTGCATGTCTTGTAAAGGCCTTGGTGGTGGTTGATTATTGTAGAGGAGACACAAATAACACCCTGGAAGGTCAGCACCATGAGTCACTGAATACATTGATGCTGCTTCCAAGAGTCACACATCCAGAAGGTCAGGCTTTCTAAGAAGGATACATACTCAATCAGTTCCCCCTTCCTCTATTTTAAGGAATAGTGTGGGACAGGATAGAAAGAATCTGCATATCTTCCCTCCTTTACATCTTTGATGTCCCCAGACTGACCCTTGATCGGATCTAACAAATTATATGCCTTGCCTTTGCAATTAATTAGGCCATCACCCACATTAATGGAACAGCTGAATTAGAAAGATGTGGGTGAGATTTCTGATGGAAGATTCAAATCACATGAATGAATGGAGAGAAGGGTTCAGAGGAGAGGTGAGTTGAGGTTCCAGACATTGCTAGCTATGAAGACAGTAAGAATGTCAGCCCTCTTTGGGCCACACAAGGACAGAATGTGCACTGGGCAGGAGGCTACACATGGGAGTTCCTTTCATCTCAGCTTGTTTTCACTGATGAGCTTTGCCGGCTTGTCTGTATCATGAGTTCTTTCCATGATTAATCTTTGTTTTTTATCATAAACCTCAATAATTCATGCCTAAAAACTAATAATGACATGGCCATATGGGGCTGCAGGCATCAGGTCTCATAGACACCAGCTAGACTTGCTGAGGCATGGAAGTCCTATGGGAGTCCTTGAGGATTCATCTGAGCCTCATGGTGATAACCCAGTAATAGAAATGGGTTAATCTAAGATGTAAGAGCTAGCTAGGAATATGCCTAAGCCATTTGCCAAACAGTGTTGTAATTAATATAGTTTGGGTCTGGGTAGCTGGGAAATGAACGTAAAATCTCAAATTACAGACATAGCCTAAAAGGTCATTTTTTTTATCTCTATTCATCTGGAAATTCACATCAGCTCCACCAAGGTTCTATCCTGGTGTTCTGTTCAGTGTCTGCTCTTTTCTTGTTTCTTTGTTTTGTTTTGTTTTTTGTTTTTTTGTTTGTTTGTTTGTTTTTTGCCAGAATAGAACTCTAACACCTCTGCAGCTTGAGAAATTTGTTATAGCCAAGAAGTTTTCTCCCTGAAAATTAAGTCAAGGGATGCTGACTTAAAGGTTCTATAAAACCTTTGTATTTTTAACTATATTGATCAACATTCTCCAGTGAAAGAGAAGTGGGAGGCAGGGACATGCACACATGTACACACACACACACACACACACACACACACACACACACAGAGAGAGAGAGAGAGAGAGAGAGAGACAGAGAGAAAGAGAGACAGACAGAGACAGACAGAGAGAGAGTGAGAGAGAGAGAGATGTGGGGGAGGATCTTCTCACTCAAATACGAAGGCTAAGAAGTACCATGGCATGTCATCCACAAGCTAGAGAATCAGAAAATATACCATCTTTATTACTGAGCTTCTGATCTCTGAGGACAGGAGACTGCATTCCTACAGCTCAAACCAGCAAAGGCAATCCCATCTTCCCCTACCTCTTCATTCTAGTCAGGTCTTTGGTGAACTGGATGATACTGTCTGAATTAGGGAAGACAGTCTGCCTTAGTTTAAATGCCAGCTTCTCCCAGAAACATTTTTACAAACAAGTCCAAAAGAAAGGTCTTATCGGCAATCTGGACATTAAAATTAACTATGATAATACCCTTGCCCTAATATGATACAGGTGATTGTTAGGGAACATGGACTGAGACAAAGAATGATATATGTAAAGAAAGAGATGCTCATTAACTTACACAAATCAGTAAGGATTAATTAAGAGATTATTCTTCATAGTAAAATACAGTAGATTAATTGTTGATACCATTTCAAACCTTAAGTTTAAATCTATCTCATTCTAATTGTTCAAACAAATAAGAATCAGCTGTTTATAGTTGGCATCATATAGTTTAATTAAACCTAATATCATTTGCAATTTATTTTCTGGGTACCAAGAATTGGAGTAGCCAACATTAAGTGGGCTGAAAGTCTAGATGGCTAGTCCTGTTTGCTAGCGTGATTGGTTCTGATAACAACCCACAGACATGCCTCGGGGGGATTCTGAGAAGGTAGTTTTTGGACCGGACCAGATCAGGAGGGAATACCTTCCTTCACAGTACCTTTGCTGCTTGCTGGAGAGAGCATCTACTTAGGTGATACTTCTGCCATCCTTCACTGCCATTGCAACTCAGTTTCTTCAGCATTCCAATGTGGACTAAAGGCCAGTAGCTCTCTAGGGATCCCCCAGGTCTTCAGTGTCAGGACTGTGAGGCATCAAGATTTGGAGGTTTAACAACTATCAGCTTCTCAGCCTCTCCAAAGTGCAGACAGCCACTGTTGGACTACTTATCCCATACTGCATAAGCCAATCAAGTAAGTTTTTTAATTATAAACTTGTATATAGTATATTATATTCAATATATTTATAAATTCATTCTATCTTTCCTATTCCTCTAGAGAATCCTGACTAATACACTGTACTTGCTAAAAAATAAAATAAAATATGCTATTACTGTGTTCTAAAATGAGTCTCCACTTCACTAAAGACACATTTTGCCAGTTTGTTATAGGTATTGGGATCCCAAAAGACCCACATGGCAATATTATCTTCCCCTTGATGCAACCATTATTCATCCTTTTGTTTGTTGTGCCTCCCACATATTCCAGATATTCTTGTGTTTATCTTCTGAGATTACTACCAAGAGGCAGATAAGAACACCTTGAGAGATAAGATTACCATGGCATAACTTCAGGTTAAGAGTCTTTCTGTATAGCCAGAATTATGTTCATACTGACTCCCAAGAGTTACATATTGTTATCTTAGATCTTTCATAAATCTGATGTTACATAGTGAAGAGTCTAAGAAAGTAAACAGGTGGCTCTTATTTATATGATCTTTTTCTGGTTTTTGAGACAGGGTTTCTCTGTGTAGCCCTGGCTGTCCTGGAACTCACTTTATAGACCAGGCTGGCCTCAAACTCAGAGGTCTGCATGCCCCTGCCTTCCAGGTGTGGGGATTAAAGTCATGTACCATTTCTGCCCAGCTTATATGACCTATTTTAAAGCTGGCTTGTTTCTAACTTTGTCAGTGAAATAGCTGGTACAATAACTGGGCCATATTTTGCCCTCAAAACCAAACTGAAATATTTTTATTCCTCTCTAAGAAACAACCAAAGGCTTAAAGAATTGACACAATACAAGAAGCTTCTAGACAGCAAAGAGTGAAATAGGAACCATTTTTTTTTCTGTTTGTATACATGCTTCTCCTGACTTCACAGCTCATGATAGCATCCAATAATATTTTGTGGGAGCTATTAACCACTTGAATTAGTGTGTTGGTTAGTACATCAAAGATAACCTCAGAGAAGGCACAAAAATGTGTCAGTGCAACTTCCTCTTGGATTAGTTTGGGCAAGGACTATCCCAAATTCAAATTCTCCATTTCTCCATGTTTTCTGTCTGGGTCTGTGATCACTGGGCTGCCTATGGTCTGTCTGTTGTATGTGTTTGACTTGTCTGTCCTTATCGCCTGTTATGCCTGTGTCTCTTCTAGTCCTGTCCCTAACAAAAGGCTTTTTACTGCATTTCTTGAACAGCACAGAAAACATGTACAGGGAAGGAAACAATGGGTTCTTTACAGAAATCTTTAATATAGTTTTACAATGGAAGAAGCTACTTTACTGACCCAGAATAACACTAAAACCCACAAACAGATGTCATCAGCATGTATCAATATGTTCCATGCAACATTTGTGGTGGGCATTTGTTTTGTTTAAGGTTGATTTCAACATGTTGGCTGCCTTAAGCAAATGGTTACCACAACACATACATACATTAATCTGGATCAAGGGCATGGAAGAGTACATGATGCCTTTAGCTTGGCTTGTGAAAACTGATTACACATGTAAACCAAGGGAGAATATGGTTGGCTACATTATTCTCTTAATGGAGATTAAACTTAAGGCTGAGTACACAGGAGGCTAAGAGGTTAAGTACACAGTCTTAAATGATCTCGAGACATATTTTTAACTTGGCTGTGAAATCCTGAAAAAAGTCATTCTCTTTGGAGTCAAGATGTGTTTTCAGAAAAATATATCTTCACAAATTAACTACTTGCCATTCTGATTATTTGAAGTCCTAAAGTGACTCTGAACTATAAAAGTTTTTCTCTGACTTTCTGACTGAACCAGTATATAAAGTACAGAGTGTTTGGATAGCACCTTTAGCATCTTACAGTCATTACAGAATGCACCTAAACTACTTTAAAGACATAATAGATCTCCAAAGACACCCTCATTGATTACATGTCAGAAATGAAATATTGCATCTCAACTTCATAGGCTTTGGAGAAGAAACGGGGACAATAATTGAGAGATCTGTGAAGTTAAATTTATGATACCTCTGTTCTAAGGCTCCATTAATTTTTATTAACAATTTTCAAATGCATGACTTGGCTTCCAGCAGTGGATTATATGCCACATCCTGTCACCTTCTGATGATGTTTCAAGCAATCAGATTGTGTTTGTGAATCAAAGAATTTATAACAATGAGATTCTTGAGTGTGAAATCCTCTATGCAGTGGGAAGGAATATAATCTTTAGTGGAACATTTTGCAAACCCCTTGATCTCATCTTGAAATGAAAGGATTCTTTAGAGATACCAATGCTGAAAATAATGTAATTATCAATAAGGTGAGGTTGACTTTGGCTCATGGGTAGTTCTTTAGAATGCCAGCAGCCAGTATGGTACTTCAGATATAAATGGGTGAAAGAATCAAAGAAGAAATCAGGGCCAGTTCAGCTTCCTGCCTAGCAATCCATACTCAACTTCTCTGTGTTCAGAAATACATAGACAGACCTCCGTGGTCTCTGGGCAGCAGGTGATCCGTAAATTCCCTGTCTATCTGGATCTGCTCTGAGAACATCCTATTGAGCTCTGCAATATTGCTGTTGCACAATTTCCTATACGACTTCTTAGTCCTTCAAAGAATAAGGAAATCAATAACATTTCTTCTGTTTACTTACTGTTACTTGGCATATAGTCCCTTCAAATCCTCTCCATGCTGGCAGTAACAGCTGAGGGAGGGCAGACAGGTAGAAAAGCATTTCTTTCTCTGGGAGCTTCATTATGTCTCCCCTATTCCCTGTGGCTGCGTACAGGATGATTTAGCAACACAGCACAGTCAGAGGGATGTCATGACGGGCTCTGACATTGCCTGCCTGGGATGAAGCAAGGGCCAGAATCACCATGATTGCTGATCATGCTGGAGAGAAGGCAGACAGGCATCTCAACAACGAGACTTGTTTGCCAGCAAATCTTTGGCTCTTTAAATTTAGAGATAACAATTCTAGCAGTGATGTTCATGTGTTGTCAGGTTCGTCAAACAAATAAACCATCATTTTTGACTGTTGTTGAAGTTATCGGAAGCATTCCTATGAATAAAGCCACCCACCAAAGCAGTATGCTTATAAAACTGACCAACTTGCTCTGATGGATTATGCTTTAACTTAAAGTCCCATTTTGGATTTTAACAAGAAATATTAAAGCTGGACCTCTGAATAACTGATTGACCTGAACATAGCTTCAATACATATATAAAAACAAGGCACCAATTTCTTTGCCCTAGGAAATCTGCACAAAGAGAAAGATTTTCTTTTTTGGGTAGAGGCATAGCACATAAGACATCTGTTGCTACATTCAGGGTTGGCAGCTAATACATAGCTTTCAACAAAGACTTATTTATTAATCTTGTCCTATTTTAAACTGAGAATCATACATCATACTGTTCTAGAACACATGACTCTTTGAGAAAATTGTAGTTGCTTTTGTTCCTAACTATGTATATAGTTTAACTCTATCCAAGTTGGGGCCCGGAGACATAGCAGTGTGCTCTGTGCTCTGTCCTAGGGTTCAAGCTAATAAACTCATTGAGTCAACTGGGCAAAGAGTATCTTCATTTTGCCTACACAAAGAGTAAATCCAAAGAGGAAAGAAGAGAAGAGAAAATATCTTTCAGTGTCAATATAAGACAAAAAAATATCAGGATTAGCAAAGGGGGAAAAACAGAATTAACTGGTTGGTTGCCTGAAGAAACAAATATATATCCATCATCAACTAACCAAGCATAAAGGTATCCAATACAGAACTCATTATCACAATTGGTGTAGCACAGGTTTTAAAGAATGTCCTCTAATTTTCCTTGGCATCTGTTATTGTCTTCCCCTTTTTGTTTCTGATTTTGTTAATTTAGAAATTCTCTCTCTCTTCTTTTAGTTTGGATAAGGGTTTGTCTATCTTGTTGATTTTCTCAAATGACCAACTCTTTGTTTCATTGACTCTTTATATTGTTCTCTTTATTTCTATTTTATTTCTTGCCTCTACACCTCTTGGCTATGATTACTTTTTTGTTGTTGTTCAAGACCTTTCAGATGTGCTGCCGACTTGCTAGTATGAGAACTCCCCAGTTTTTTTGTAGGCTCTTAGTGCTATGAACTTGCCTTTTAGCACACTTTCATTGTGTCCCATAGGTTGGGGTCTATTGTGCATTCATTTTTGTTGAATTCTAGAAAGTTTTTAATTTCTTTATTTCTGCCTTGACCCATTTGTTATTCAGTAGAGAGGTTTTCAGTTTCTATGAGCTTGTAAGCTTTCTGCTTTTTCTGTTGTTGTTGACATCCAGCTTTAACCTGTGGTGGTCTGATTGGATGCAGGGAATTATATAGGTTTTCTTGTATCTGTTGAGACTTGCTTTGTATTCAAGTGTGTGGTCAATTTTAAAGAAAATTTCATGAAGTGAAGAGTAGAAGGTACATTCTTTTGTGTTTGGATGAAATGTTCTGTACCCATCTGTTAGGTCTGTCTGCTTTATAATGTCTATTAACTCCAGTATTTCTCTGTTTAGTTTCTGTCTGGATGACTTGTCCATTGGTAAGAGTGGGGTACTGAAGTCTCCTACTATTAGTGTGTGCATAAGTTTGATGTGTGATTTAAGCTGTAGTAGTACTTCTTTTACAAACTTGTTTGTCATTGTGTTTTGGGCATAGATATTAAGAACTGAAATGCCATTTTGTGGATTTTTTTCCTTTGGTGAGTATGAAGCATCCTTCTCTATCTCTTTTGATTTAGTTTTAGTTTGAAATCTATTTTGTTAGAATTTAAAGCAGCTACATAAGATTGCTTCTTAGGTCTTTTGGCTTGGAATATCTTTTTTCTAACCCTTTACTCTGAGGTAATGTCTATCTTTGATGTTGAGATATGTTTCTTATATGCAGCAGAAGGGTGAGTCCTGTTTGTTCATCCGTGCTTGTTAGTCTGTGTCTTTTTATTGGGGAATTGAGACCACTGATATTGAGAGACATCAATAACTAATGCTTGTTGATTCTTGATTTTGTTGTTGTTGTTATTATTATTGTTGTTGTTGTTGTTGGTGGTGGTGGTGGTGGTGGTGTGTGTGTGTGTGTGTGTGTGTATGTGTTCACTCGCACATGCGTGCTTCCCTTCTTTGATTTTGCTGGTGTAATCATTTATTCCCTGTGTTTAAATGGGTGTATTTAACCTCCTTAGCTTGGAGTTTTCCTCTAGTACCTTTTGTATGGCTGGATTTGTAGATAGATATTGTTTAAAGTTGGTTTTATCAAGAGGTTCCTTATATTCTCCATCTGTGATGGTTGAAAGTTTTGCTTGGTACAGCAGTCTGGGCTGGTATCTGGGGTCTCTTAGAGTCTGCAGTACATCTGCCCATGACCTTCTGGCTTTTAGAGTTCCCATTGAAAAGTCAGGTATATTTCTAATAGTCTTCTTTCGTATGTTACTTGGTCTTTTTCCCTTGAAGCTTTTAATATTCGTTCTTTGTTCTTTAAGTTTAGTCTTTTGATTATTATGTGGTAAAGGGATTTTCTTTTTTGGTTCACTCTGTTTTGTGTCCTATTATACTTCTTGTACCTTTATAGGCATCTTCTTAGGTTATAAAACTTTTCTTCTATAATTTTGTTGAAAACATTTCCTGGGTCTTTTAAATGGATTTCTTCTTCTTCTATACCTATTATTCTTTGGTTTGGTCTTTTTATTATGTCCTATATATTCTCATTGTTTTCTGTCAGGAATTTTTTAGATTTAACATTTTCTTTGATTGATGTATCCATTTTTTCTGTCATATCTTCACACCTTTGATTCTGTCTTCTATCTCTTGTATTCTGTTGATGAAGCTTGCTTCTGTAGTTCATGTTCCTAAATTTCTTTTTTTTTTTTTTTGAGAAATAGAAAGCTATTTTATTAACACGCTTTACATTTACAGTTAATTAGCTAATCAACATCAACATGCAAAAATAAGCGCTAGATACAAACCTCTACAATATGGTTTTGTGTGAATTACAATGGTTCATCTGTTTTGAAAACCCGTCAGTACTTATTTTAGCTCAACTATCAGTTTCTGTAATGAAAAGCATTTACACTCTAGGACTATGGAACCACCTGGCAAGGCCTCTGCAGAAACTCGGTCCAGTGGCTTTCCCGGGAATACATTCTCAAAGCAGGAGATAAGGCGGTGCTGGAGGTGAGATACTGAACTTGACATAGACACAGCCCCAGACACCCTGGCCATGTAGGCGGAGCCTCCTCAAGTAGCAGCCCAGGCGTGTGTGGTGCATGGTGCTTTGGCAGCAGCTAGACAGTGAAGTCAGGAAAGGCCTTGGCACCATGTCACAAGTCACTGCAGCCAACCTGGTATGGCCAACACCTTGTCCAGGCTGTGGCCAATAGGAGTTGGCAAAGGACCAGCCTGTTCCTCAAGCTCCCCTGAGTCCCATCACTAGCAAAAGGAAGGAAATGGAGAAACACAGGGAAATAACCAATGAACCAATTCCTACTTCTGAGATGCTCTGGATTTCCTTGGTGTTCAGATCACACTGTAGAGAAAGTTTCCTTTGAGAGCTACAAGAACTTGCAGAGGCATCAGTCGACTTATGTTACAAAATCCTACCAATCAAACGCTGTTCTCAAGCACAGACTTATTAAATCTCACTTCCTCTTTTCCTAAGAGTATTTGTCGTTGCTCACTGATCTTTGGTCGCAAGAAACAAATGTCGAGGCAGGCTGGGGTCGGGGTCATGGGTCAGGGTAGGAGGGTATGGCTCCCACCCACCACAGCCTCTGGCCAAAAGCGTGCACATGGCAACGCAAGGCCTACATGATGTATACTTTCTCAGCTTGGGAGAAGTGGAAGACTTCTTTGGTTCTTGGGCAAACAACTTTATCATCTTGACGGATAGAAAGCAGAGAATTGTAGCCATAGACATAGCCATTAGGCAGCATCATGGGTGGGTTGTTCTCATTCATCACGTCACCAGAGATCTTGCAGACCAGGCGGGAGTTGGCACAGTGAGCCATGGGCAGGGGCTGCGCCAGTTTGTTCAGAGAGCGGCTGCACACAGGGCAGTCGGGGCTCTTGGAGCTGCCATCCTCCTTGTAGCACTGTGGTGTCTTTATTGCCGAGAGCCCAGCTTGCAGGGTGAGGGTGAAGACAGAGCTGTTTCCTAGCTGGTGCAGTCGGTAGTTGTCATATCGAAACTGCTGGATCAGCATCCGCCACCGGGCTGGGTCCAGAAGGTCCTTATATGGGGAGATGTGTGTATCTGGAGGGAAGGCCAACATGCCCATGACCTGGCGAACCTCATCCAGCTGGCTCCCTTCAGCCTGACTGAAGTGCTTTCTTGCATGTCTCACAGCATCCAGACGTTTGTTCTGCCGAACAAGTTCAATGAACTCCTGAATCCTGAGGCTGAACTCCAGGCAGCTCTTCATCTTCCGGAGTCGGGACTTGTTATCATGGCACCAGGCAAGGCAGGTGGCTGTCTCACGCCTCTCCAAGGACTCTTCCACTTCTTTGGCTGTCAGGAACATCTCGATATTCACAAGGTCCTCAATGCCACTCTGGCGAGCCAATTTCACAGCTGTGTTGTAGTAGCCACAGCGCAGCAGATGCTCCACCATCATGCGGTCCATGCGCTTCCGTTTCCACATGCTGGCTGCTGCTGGCTGGTCACTGCTGTGCTCCTTGAGGTGCTCGATCCTACGTTTGCAGAGTTTGGCACTCTCATCCTCAGCCTGGATGGACTCTACTGCCTTCCTCTTGAGGACACTGAGCTTCTCCACCACACCATCCAGCAGGCTGACCACAGAGTCCACAGCTGGGCAACTACTCAAGGTCTTCTCAAGCTCAGCTACCACCATGGTGACGTGGCTGGTCTCCCGATCAATGTTTTTCTGGGCAGCTCGGAAGCGTTTATTCAGTGTCTCATAGGGCACCTACTGCTGAAGAGGAGCAGCAGGGCCTTGCTTCTGCCCTCCTGTGAAGACCAACTACACCAGAGCAGTCAGATGTCACAGGGACAATAACAGTAGATAACTTCCAGTGAATGCCAAGACGTCCGTGTGCAATACGTGATCGCTCACTTCACCCTAGTGGGAAACAAACGCTGCCTAGGGCTTACATCTTGAGGGTCGGGTACTCCTGCACCTTCAGGGTCATGGACAGCTGGGCCGCCGACTCCTGCACCGCCATCTTGGGCCGGCCCCCTAAATTTCTTATGTCCAGAATTCCCTCGGTTTATGTTTTTCTTTATTGCATCTATTTTCATTTTCTGATGTTTAACAGTTTTATTTGTTTCCTTCAACTGATATATATATATCGATCTATTGTGTGTGTGTATTTTCTTGGCTTTCTTAAAGGGACTTGTTCATTGCCTTCAATTGTTTGCTTGTGTTTTCCTGGATTTCTTTAAGGGGTTTATTCATTTCCCCTTTCAGGGCGTCTATCATCTTCAGATGGTTTAAAAGTCTGTTTCTCATGCTTCAGCTATGTTGGAATGTTCAGGGCCTGATGTGGTAGGATAACATATTGCCCCAGCTGCTATTGCTTGTGTTTTTAAGCTGGCCTCTTGGCATCTGGGTTTTGGATGGCTAAAGGTCTATGTATTGACTTCTGAATTTCTTTGTTGGGTGGGTGTTTTGTTCCTTGGTTTCTGTTTCCTCTCCGAATTTTCAAAGAGTCTGATGGCTGTATTCTGCCTGTTTTCCTGGCCTTTTGTGTTGGTGTCTTCAAAGGGAATGCCCGCTGGTGTTGGAGACTGAGTAACTGAGATGGGGCGAAGGGAGAACAACCGAAGGAGTTCTTTGTGACCCACTGGGGAGGGGGTCAGAGAGGAAAGGGAGACCACAGCAGGTTTACAGTCCCAGAACTGGGGGTGGTACTGAAGGAGTTGGATCTCAGGAGAAGTGGGAGAGGTGTGGGTTTGCCTTTAGCCTGCTTTTTGCCTTGGGAAATCTGCCCTTGGGTCATGAGGGGGTTCGTCTGCTGCAGTTATGGTCTGGGACAAAACAACAAGTTGGAGGAAGAAGGTTAGAAAGGGATGGTTTGTGGGCTCCACAGGTGATGTGGGCAGGAGTGAGAGAAGGCTGCAGCTTGTGTGCACTTGCAGTGCTAGGGAAGAGATTGGGGATTGGGTCTGGGGAGACAGAGAGAGAGGTCAGCAGACAGTCCACCTGGTTTTCTGGTAGGTGTGGCTTGTGGTTTACCAGGGTGTGTCATCTGGAGTTGGGGGTTGGGAAGCATCAACAATTTGGGAAGGGAGGCTCAGCAGGGTTGGTCTGTCAGATCCCCAGGAGATGTGGGGAGGGCAGGAGAAGGAAGATGGCAGCTGGTGTTCTGTTGTAGGACTAGAGACAAGACTGTGGTATTGGTTCGGGAGAACAGAGAGACAAGGATTGTCTGTGATATTGTGAGAAACCATTTATTAGTGACTTTAAATCAGTGTTTTTAGTCATCTGTTGGGGAAGTTCTTGTAGATTTTTTTTGGCCCATCATAGATATTGACGTGTACAAATGTGCTATTATAGCAATACTTGCTTGAAGACTACTATATGTTAGCATGTTTCTGGGCCAGGCCCAATCCTCCAGCATTTTACATGGCTTCGGTAAGACTATGCTGATCTTAAGTGCTGCACCACAGCTATCTCTGTAGGAGCCCCTGGCATGCCCAATAGTAGCCTGCTCACTCTGCCCTGTACTCTGCAATCCATACAAAGTTTCTTTTTCTTCCAGTTGTGTATCTCAAAAGTTATTGTTCTAAAAGCAAATAAATATTACAAATATCTTCCTTTGTGAAGTAGCATATAGAAATATTTTCTGTATGTGTATGCATGTATCCATATAAATCCACAAATGTGTGTGTGTGTGTCTGTGCATGAACAGACCAGAGGGCAATACCTGTCTTTCTCTGCCTCTCCCCAATGTATTTTTTGAGGCAAAGTCTCTGACTGAACCTGGAGTTCACGGATTTGGCTGTAGTGTCTTTCCAGTCAGCCTCAGGGATGCTCCTGTGTCCTCTTCCCCTTACTGGAATTATAGACAAATACGTCTGTGCCATTGGTTCTGGGAATAAAATTCAGGTTCTCACACACGTATTGTAAACAACTAACTGAGTTATCTCTGCAGCCCAAGAAATATTTAATTTTAAGGCTGTTTGTTCTGGTAACAGAAAATGTGTGCATTATACTCATGTACAGTTTGATAGGACTGTAACTATTTCTCCAGTCCTACATTAATATTTTCATTTCAAGACTAAGGACTATGAATGGGATGAGGGACCACAATAAACTCATCTAGAGCCGATGAAACTCTCTTAGGAATATGAAATATGAAAAATATTATTTATTTGAGCCATGACTTTGTTTCTTTTTTCTGTTTTGAGACAGGGTTTCATGTAGCCCTGGCTGACCTAAAACTTACAGACTAAGATTGGTCTTAAACTTGTGAGCTTCATGGCTTCTTCTTGAGTACTGGGATTACAGGTATGTGCAACAATGCCAACCTGTAACTACAATTAATGATCCAAATGTTCCCACTTTTCTTTTACTCACTTGTCCAAGTGAAAAGTAAATGGTTCTTTGGGGCTCCATAAAAAGGCGCCTCTTCTTCTGGCTAAGTGTGTCTGTGTTCACTAGCCGGGAGATGTCAGGGCTTCTCTTCTGGCTAAGTGTGTCTGTGTTCACTAGCTGGGAGATGTCAGGGCTTCTGTTATTCCTGATAAGGAGCTGAGCTCCCGTTCTGATTCTGCCATTCACCAATGACTAACCTGGAAAAAGATTAACTTTCTTCGAGGGCCTGTCTGCCTGCATTTTTTAAAAGAAGACAATATGATCTACCCCACATGGCTAAAGAAGAGTCAAATGGTGTCCCATTTGACATGAACGTGTGTCACTTTATGACATGCAAATAACACGAGTATTAGTGGCAACAATAACAAACTAGGGAGAGCATGCTCTAAACACCGTGTCTCCATACTCCCGTCTTCACATCCAGGGAGAGAAAAGTGTGCTGTCTGTGCCTGTCCCCAGCTTCTGTCGTTGCTGCTCTGTCTTCTTCCCGATGGCTTCTGGGGCCTACAGTAGACATAGAAATCACCTACAATACGTCGTGTAACTTAACCCTAAGGAGGGTTTTATTGGCCCCCTTCCTTCTCCTTTGCCATTGTCTCAGTAGCCATATGGTGTCTTTTTATGGGGTGCTTCTATGCCAAGCTTTCTGGTAGGTTCTTTACTTATATCTAACTCCTCAGCACATGCCATAAAAGATGACTCTTGATATCTTTATGGATGGGGAAGTTGATCCTCAAGAGATTGAGTATCCCCCGGATACTAAGTAGCCCAGTAGTAGAAACTTAAGGACTTCACTAATTTATATCCATGTGAGGTAGTACCAGTTTAGTCACCAGAGTTTAGAATAATGTTCATACGTGTATGGTAAGGGAGGAAGATGATTTATGGCAGAAGAGAGACTCTAAAACTAAGGTCAGCAAAAGAAGGAGGCACATGTTTCACCATCATCCCTCGCTCTGTCCTTGAAGCTCTATCTTCCTGTGATGAGATGGTACCCTCCTAAACTTCCTTTCATGAGGTAAGTTCAAGGGAGTGCCTTGTCAGTGGTTCCCAGAAGTCTAGAGGAGACGTTTCAGCTGCTTACCTTCCCAACAAGTCTCGGGCTCAGAGCTCTTGGGATGCTGCATATCAGGGGAAGCCCCTGAATCTGGGGAGAGTTAATCTTGAGCTTCTCCTTCTCATAGGTCAAGGCATAGGTACTTTGTGCAGATAGTCTGGAATGATTCCAGACCTGTCATTGTATAACCCTCCCTATTAATTGCACTAGATACACAAAGGTTAGAGAGTGGCTTGCTGACAAAGATCGAAAACAGCTCCATGCAAGCTTTCTTCCAAGCCAGAGACATTTCTTCTTGGTTAATTTCGCCAGCAATTGGCCCCCTGGTGGCTTCTCCTCCTCCTCCTCCTCCTCTTCCTCCTCCTCCTCCTCCTTCTTCTTCTTCTTTTTCTTCTTCTTCTTCTTCTTCTGCTGCTGCTGCTCTTCCTCCTCCCCTTTCTCCTTCTCCTCCTTCTCCTCCTCCTCCTTCTGCTGCTGCTCCTCCTCCTCCTCTCCCACCTCACTTTCATTGAAATTATTGAGTTTGGTTATTAGTGAATTATGGGTATTAAAGTATAAAATTAGCATAAATGTTTACAAGAGAGTTTTAGTTATCATAGAGAAAAATGTTTTGTGGCTTTTAATAGCTCCACTGGAAAATTCTCAGATTTGTTACTCTAGTGAAAGCCAAAATACAGGCACTGTTCCGATGAGTGTGAGAAGGCACCACTCTCAAGTCTATCTACAGGCCACATAGTAAATTCTTATTTCTCAGGATCATATGCTAGCACGGTGAATTAATAAGGTAGAAGCTGGGAGAAATAGGAACTCTAGGTTGTACCTGGGAAGTTCTTTCTTTTCCAGACAAAGCAGTCAACTTTGGAAATGGCTCAGAAGACATTAACCTTTAAGTTCTGTTGTCTCAGGGCCTGAGGCTGACATACAAACCCATCCATTCTCATACATTAGTGACAGTGTTTCCTACTTGCAGGCCAAAGACATGGTGGAGTGACAATGAACAGAAGTTGAAATACAGTCAACAAAACAAGGGATTCTGGGAAAATGGCTATCACGCCTTTGGAGATGACAGTGGAGTTCAGTGTGTATTTAGAAGTAGCTGACTAGGTTCGGTGATTAAAATTAACAAAACATGGGACTAAAGAGATAGTTCAATGGTTAAGAGTGCTTGCTGCTATTTCAGAGGACTTTTCATTCAGAGTTCAGTTCCCAGAACCTAGATCAGGAGGCTCTCAAAGATTTTGTAACTCAAGTTCCAGGGGATCCAATGCCTTTGTCCCCAAGGGCACCTGCACTCACATGCGTACTCCAAGATACACACAGACACACACAATTTAAAACAATGCAAATAAACTCTTTGTTAAAAATAGTGAAGCATTTCCCAAAATCTTTTTAACTTAACTAATATTTAATAATTCCTCAAGATGCCCAAATCTTTTTATCCTATGAATATTACCTTACTTGCCAGTGGAATTAAGACTGAGGACATTGGGCTGGGGAGGAGTGGCCTGGATTATCCAGGTGTGCCCAGTCTAAACACAGGAGCCTGTAAAAGCAAAGACCCTTCTGCAGCTGGAATGAGTCAGAGAAACCGCAGGGAGAGTTGGACTCCTCCTACTTTCTCTGGCTTTCAAAATGGAGGAAGGGGCCAGGAGTCATAGGAAGCCCCCCAAAACAAGGAAACACAACTTCCTCCTGCACAGCTTCCCAAGGGAAAATGTACAGGCTTCCCCTGTGAGATTCCTGTGGAAATTCTGATCTTGAAACATCAAGGTAATACCTTTGTATATTTCATTTACACCAGCAGCAAGAGGAAAAGGAGGGGACTAGAGTGAGTCACCCTGCAGCAGCACCAGGCTAGGGCTACAGTTAGAGCAGTACATTCCATAGACCTAGTTCTTATCCTATTGAGGTGAGCAATCTAGGAATTGGAGGCTCCTGAGCTAGTGAAAGCTGTTTTAGGCATGAGCTCAATTCCAAGCTGAGCCTCTTGCCAAGGCACTTACCTTCTTCCGTAGCATCAAGATAGACAGTTTTGGTAGTTACTATGCATACCTTGCGCAAAAATAGAATGTGCTTTGTGTAACTTCAGAGCCTTTTACTACTAAAATAGAATAGCACTCAAGACTTAGGTTTGGAAGGTAAAATTCCCGCCACACAGCTTAGGGAAAACTTCCAAAGGGGATGTGTGAGATATAAAAATACTAGGGAAAGATAATAGAAATAAGCAACACAAGGGATTAAATTCGGAAGGATGACAGTTTTGGAAAATTGGTTGTTTGTGAACACAGAAACACAAATCAATGCATAGACCTAGATAATATGTCAGCTGATTTTAGGTCAAGAATTGGAGCATGTGCTTTCATGGGCTGAATTAAAAGGTTCAATTTATATTTGGAATTTATATTAAACACTAAGGTGGTGGTCATTTCATATGACAAAGTGTCATCAGTGGGATTGCTGAAACGTAGCTGAAATGATGGTTTATTTTACATAATTGATCTGGCTTTTTAGTGAAACATTTCCCAACCATATTCTGTTTCCTTGTAGAAATTTGTCCTAATTTGTGTTAAAGTAAGTTAGGAAGTTCACAAATGTCCTTATAGATAGCTGACTTAAAGTATCACCCTTCTATGTAACTCTAGGAAAGGGGAATTGTAGTGTCTGCACTAGGCCTGTTCTGCACTCTACGTGCTACAGTGCAGTCTGCATTCACTAGCCAGGAAAGGGGCCTGGAGATTTCATGACATACAGACACACAGAGACAGGCAGAGAGAGTCACGGACACGGGTCACCCTTGATACAAGAATGCCCACCTTTTTGTGCTCAGGGGCAGCTTATATAGGGCTCTGGCCACGCCCCAGCTCTCGGGGTCTCTCAGCTGCAGACTCATCAGAACCCACTCCCCTGCCATCAGGGTCTCGTGCTCAGAGGAGGAGAAAACAAATTGTTTACAAGAAATTCAGGGTCTGGGGGTTCACAGCCCCCAACAGGGAATTTCCTCTCAAGGACAGACATAGATACATTCTTAGTATATAATGTATAGCCTTCACTCTGATCATCTCCATAGACACTGTTTTCATGTTTGAAGTCAACTTAGTTCTCAATATTATGCCTCTCTATTGTCCAAGAAGACTTCTTAATTTCTACATTATTTGGGGGGCTAGATAGTCCTTCTTGGAGTCCCCCTTTGCCTCCTCCCTACCCACCCCTTTATGCCTCCTACAGTTTGCCCTGCCTCTAATTTTGCCAATCAGACATTGGCAATAGTGGAGGGAGGGTTGTAAAGCCTTATTGTTTGAAAATTGTTGGCTTAAGTGACTAGTGATTCATGTAAATTAAAATCATAAAACAATATATAGCTCTGGAGACATGAAGTTTCCACTGCTACTACTGACGTGGCAAAGCTGAAAGCTTCCCTGTGCAGAGCTTGGGTAACCTGCTCCCAGTCATTTGTGTGACTACTGACTGCAATGTGATAAACACAAAATTCTCATTGCAATGGCCAACCATTTTCGCTTTCGTAGCTAGAATTCAAATTAAAAACTAAAAGCACTTGTCATTTCTAGAAAAAAAATATGTAATATTTTAGCAATCCTTCCCCAACTAATTCCTTAGACTACAATCTAATGAAATCAAAGGCCAGTCATATGAAAGTCTAGAATTACTGTAGTGCGTCATCAGGACTAAGAGTGGAAAAATTCACAACACAGTAGTTTCAGAGAGACTTAGAAAGATGGCAAACTTAGCTACCCAACATGAAATACTGATGATGGATAAATTCCTGGGGTGTAAGATTTTGAAAATAAATGACATTCCACATTAATATTTATAAATTTTCTTGGAAAATGTTTAATTCCAATAGAGGGAACTGATGGAGGAGAAGAAGGGGGTAATTCTAACAACCTGCTGCATTATAGATCACTTTTATTTCTGTAACCAAAGTGACTTACTCATAACACATAATGGTAGTGGTTTTGAACAGTGCCTTGTATTTGATATTTTAAAAGAAATCTTTAAATCTCTGGGGTTTTTTAAGTCGAGTAGTAATACCCTGAAAATAAAAATGCCATCATATAAAATTCAAAACTAGTTTAAATCTCTAAAGACATGTAGTGGAAAAACAGAAAAGGCAGACCTGTTGGATCTCTGGAGTTAAACTGTGTTGTGTCCCTGGAATGCTGAGAAGGAAACCCCATGGCTCTTTGAGCAGGTGGACACACTTGGAGAATGGATGGTGTGCGGAAAGCTGGCCAAGCATACCCATTTCACGCCGGCATGAGCAAGGGAGTTGGCGATAGGGTTAGCATTCTGATCTTTTCCCAGTAGTTCTTTGTAGTTGGCATTAGCTGAAGAAGATGCTTTTTTTATGGGAAACTTTCACATTTTAAAGAAATCAGCATCATAAGTTTAGGACAAAGCAGAGATCAACCTTTCAAATACTATACTTTTCCATATTTTCCACTAAATAGAAAGGGCATGGTTTCTCTTAATGTGGACCACATTTAATCCTGCTCATTTTACTTATCTGATTGTTGTACAATACATTTCAGGAAACAAGGTATGCTTAAAGAGTACAATTTCCCTTCTTTTAGAAGGTGTATAGATTTGAATGGCATATTTTTAAGTTCCCATAATGATCTAGGTCATCAAATGTATGGGAAGACCAGATCTCAGACACTCCTATACTTACAGACATGCTCAGGGGTATCTAGGAAGGTTGCATGCTCTTTTTCCCTGTAGGAGGCTGAAATCTGATTTACCAAGCCAGTGGACAGGTTGACAATTGAAATCAAACTGCTCTCTCCCTCTCAGAATGTTAGGCATAAGGGTCTTTTCTACTGATTGGTTATCCCTGGAGAGAAGCAAAGAGAAGAGGGAGAAAATGCTGTGTCCTAATGCACCTGAGCTAGCGGCTGGATCAATGGTCAGTAGCAGCAGGGCTCTACTTAATGAAGCTTAGCCCGGTGTCACTGCCTCGCTGACAACAGTGGGCCGTGCGGGGGCCCAGTGTAGAGGAAGTAGAATCTATTGGAAGACAAAATAATTGCTTCATTTGGCGGCACAAAGATATAAATCTGATTTTCTGTGTACATGAGAGCAAGCTTTAAATCCTTGACTGGAAGAGAGCTTCACACAGGAACAGGGTAAAACATGACAGGGACGGGGCAAGAACCAGACCCTGCAAAGCTCCAGGAGAAACGCTCAAGGGGGCTTTTTGGTAGGGGGATCACTGGCTGTATGGGCCAGCGCCACCCCCGAAGCGTGCTGTCTCGGTTACACAGAGGAGAAAGTTGTTTTCATTTCTGCTTTCTCCACGATAAAGTGTTTTGACAAATCAACAGAAGCAGGGAGCAAACCCTACAGATGTGGTTTACAACTAATTTGTCTCCTTATTGCCTCATTATTATGGGGGCACCTCAGCAGGGTACCCCTCCCAAGTGGCTGTATCTGGCCTATATTTGAGAATCATAAAGGAAATGGAAGTGACAGGCCTAACTCAGTATCCATACCTTGTTTAAACGTCCTTGGATTTCCTTCCTTGCCTTTGTTCTGGCAAGCAAAGGCGAGGCAGTTGATTCTTTTTCAAGACATGTTTTGAAAGTTAAAATTAATGTGCAATTTCTCTAAGACATCAAGACAGTGCAGCCTAAAAACAAGGAACTCTCATGCTACCTAGAGGCTTGGTGAATATCTTCAGAGTTCTCCAGCATCGACTGCCTCAAGTCTGGACCAGGTAAAATGCGTTGTGCTTGCTTCTGGACAGTAGACTAAGTCAGTGTCTCCCTAGACATCGGGAGACTTATTAATGCAGATTGGATTAACTTCAAGGAGGACCTCGTGTGAGAATAAAGTAGCAGAAAAATTCACTTGCCCTGCAGCCTGGGTGGAAAGAGTGTGAGTTCCAGCAGATGCCTGCCCAAGTTGTACTCAGGAGCCTGGAGGCCAGGCAGCAGTTTCTAGCTGCTCTCCACTCATTTTGATGTGATTGTTTATAGTGGTGGGGGACTGCACCAAGGGGCTTATACAGGCTAAACAATTTCTACCACTGAGACTCATCCCCGCCCTCCAACTTTTTTGAAAGGAAACATTCTTTTCTCGATAGCCCCCTATGTTTTTAAAAATCTCCTTTTCCTCCTTTTTTCTCATCCACTGATTTGCCTCTGAAGTGCTTATTTTGGTCATTTGCTGGATAGGATGTCCTATTCACCCACTATTATCAGACTGTGTGTCATTGAGCCTGTCTGTCAATGCCTTGAGCTCCTCTACTGAATCAAGTTAGGAATTTGGAGAATATTCACAACCACTTGAAATAATTTTGATGGTTTTGGAAAGATGAATATAGGGACTGTGCCTAAGCATCATGCCTGGTTGATAGGATGGTCTAGTGGATACAAGTTCAATACTTTGAAATATGCTCCTTTTTTCTATCTTCATGGGCACACTAGAGAGGACTGCATGATGCTAAAGGCATTTTTGCTGAACTTTCTTCTTATTCTCTCTTATTACCCTGCTATTTAGCCACCATTTTTCCATCTCTGGGCCAGTCATGGATCAAGATCTTTTCACCCACTAACCACCAGGCTGGCTTGCTCGCCTTTATTTTTGCTAGATGCCTCTATCAAAACACTACCAATGAGAGGGAGGAAATATCAAATCAAACATTTAATTTGTACATGGGGGTGGCATAGGCCACAGCATACATGTGGCGGTTAGAGGATAACTTGGAGTCTGATCTCTCCTTCTATTATATGGGTTCCAGGGGTGGAACTCAAGCTCTGGCTTTGAGGCAGGTAGCTTTAGCTACTCAGCCACCTTGTCTACAACCTTTGCATTTTCCTTTTAAAGGTAATTCAGACTATTCCCAGATGTCTTATAGATAACAGATAACGAAGTATGAGATGTGGACCAGAAGAACTAGAATAGCCCCTGACATTTTCAGCCATCTGGGGAAACCCTTTTCTCCTAGATCCCTGGGAACTCGGCTGCTAAATACTGAGGGGGCAATGCCAGAATTCTGGTAAAAAAAAAAAAAAGAAAGGTACAGACAGATAATGGAGTTAGAGTGTAAGCATCCCTCAGCAAGAACTCACTTAAGATATTACAGGTCATCTACAGAGCCTGAAGATAGAGTTTGGACATAAAGGCTGTCTCTGCTAATGGTGAGCTGGTGGGCTTTTATGGAAGCAGTAACTAATGGCAGGCTGTTAGGTTTCAAGAGAGCCATGCCTTAGGGGAGGCACGCTGCACACAGAATGAGTCCATTGCAGTGGTTATGGATGTCAACAATGGACAAGTTCACCAAGAGAACACGGTCAGTCTTGTTTGAGATACTTGATAAGTTTGAGGAATACAGAAACAAATTTTGTTTTTCTAGATCTAGAACGCATAAGACGTAAGATAGAGATGTATCTCCTGCCCATTGACTTCACTCCATTTCCACTCTTAAAGGCGTTATTAGAAAAGAGCCCAGTGTTCCAAGTGTATGCACGGGTGTTCTTGGGTGTGATGAAGGTTGAGTATTCAAGCCCTCTTCTCAATCTTCTGAAGTTAAATGAGTTATTAAGACACTTGATTGCCAGCTTTCAGTGTCTCAATCATCTATCCATCTATCCACTGAGACGCATAACTGTCTCCCTTCCAGACACTTAAGTAATCTGTAGCTCATCTTGACAAAATTGAAAGGCTTCGTGGACTATACTTTTCTCCTGACTCCTTCTCTGCCCTGGGCCATGCACTTCCTCTGTTTGGGACACAGGCCTTCCAGTTGCCTTTCACTGAGAACTTCCACTTAGTCAAACGTCTTTTCACATTGAAACAGTCCATGTTTTCACTAATTTTAGATAGTGGATGATAAGAGGGATAAAGTACCACGTGAGCTTTCAGAATAGGCTGCTCTTGTGCTGGCCTCATGTCTTCTTGCTACCTGTCATTGTTGACACTGTGGAGATCACCAGTTTCACCCAAGTGAAGTCTGCGCTTCTGACCTCTGCTCTGGACTTGCTTCTCATTGACTGTGCAGGAGTTCTCTGCAGCAAGAACAGAGGACACTATTGAAAGTCAGCCTGCTATTCACGTGTACATGGCATGTGAGGAAGTAAGTGCCCTGAGACTAGAACAGCGTAGGACAGAATAGTTATAAAGTGCTTCTTGGTGTGTGTTGCCAACACTCAGTGGCAGGCCTGCATTACCCAGCTGGAGAATCCCGGTGAACTTGAGTTCCAGATTCCCTTCTGTGGCCAAGAACTGAATGAATGCTTTGTACTGCCTTTTCTGCCTTCCCCGTTGCAGTACGTGCTATCCACCCTTTTGATACAAGTCCTTCCCCAAACAGATCACCTGCATGAACCTTCTTGTCTGGAAATGCTTTTGGACCGGGGCTGCCCAGGTCAGCAGACCTATATTATCCATGCATGCATGTGTTCGAATATCAACTCTGAAAGATCGTGAGATAAATCTAAAGCATGATGTATACTTTAAAGAGGTAGTGACAGTCAAATGATGTCAGGGATGCCAGTGTAAGAGTGTATGGTGACATTGCTTAGATTGGATGGACTAGGAAGGCCTATTGAAGACGGAGCCCTTAAACTAGTTGTATCAGTGAGAGATAAGAACTAGCTATGGGAGAGTCTATGAGGAAGAAGCTTAAACTTTTGGGCAGAGGAGTAAATGCAAGGTCCCCATAGCAGCTTAGGGAAGTGTGTTCTGGAAACGGAGCATTAGTGCAGCAGAGCACAGAGAAAGGAGGAATAAGCAAATGCCAGCTTGTTCTTCCAGCCTTTTCATGACACGGTAGCTTGGATTTTGTAGATGATGAAGGAAATATCAGGGTTTTAAGGAGAAAAGGCAAAATCCTGTGATGTTTATTATGACTAGGTCATAATATCTGCTGCTTGGAACACTGTAGAAAGTTAAGAATGGTGGCAAGTATGACACTGAGAGATTGAGTTAATAGGTGACAGTCATTTGGACTTGGAGAGCTACAAATGGAGAAGACAAGGAAACTACAGCATCTACTCCCTGGTAGACTTTGACTCTGGAATCAGAGCTGGTACCCTGAGGACTGGATGAGGGGCATCTAGGTTGACTGTGAAGCTGGTATCTGAAGCATATACTTAATATGCTACTTTTAAAGGACTTGGGTTTTGTATTTAAGGCACATTGAGAAATAAATGTGTATTTTAGTTGATAAATATTAGCATAGAGGTAAAATTCTCTCCTTTTATAGAAAAGGATGAAATAATAAAATTATAATGGCTTCCATAGACATTTGCTGCACGTTAACAGACTGTTAAGTGGAGACATACTTAACCAAGTTAAAGGACAATATTTGCTGGCAAGGCATCTAGCTGCATATTTGAAAGCTCCTGAGAGAGAAGCCATTTTCAGGATCCCGCCTGGGAAACTTACCAGCCTGGCATCATATTTATGCATATCTTTGCATGGTTGGGGAGCATGCATATTTTTATTTCAATTTTGTTTTCAAACATTTTCTCTCTTTCCCATTCCTTGTTTTCCTTTTAAACATTCATCTCCCTTTTAGACAAATGAGGCTGGCATGGTCTGCAGGACCTGCTCCCCAAGAGAAATGAGAAGGGAGGGTAGAACTGGGTCCGTCTTCCAGAGCTGGGGCAGGGAAGCTGGAGGAGCAGTAAGCCAGCTGTGCTAGAGACCTTATATAACATCAGGGTAGGAGGAAAATACAGCTAAGGTGCAGAGCAAATAAACAAGTATTGATACAACCACTGACATAGAAGTTCAAATCTTAGAAGAATGAAGACAGAAACCTTTGTTAATTGATTAGAGATAGAGGCTTTCATAGAACCTGGTAACTTTTTTAAAATGTAGATGCACATATACAGAAATGGATATGAATACATCTGCATGCATGGGCACACACGGAAGGAGGGAGGAAAAGAGGGAGGCATCTAGCTTCTAGTGTTGCCATCTCAGTAGAATAAAGGAGGACATCTACATCTTTTAAACATTTCTTTTCCCTCTTTTTGGTTACTCGAATCTCTCGCTCCTATGAATGGGTTTTACTGTGCTTTCTGTAAGTGTGAAGACTGCTCATGCCTGCATGCAGGTTTAGATCAAGTCCATGTCACCTTTTCCATGCACCCACCCAACACTCCTCACAACAGCAACAGTTGTCGTTCTATGTTCAGGCCAAGCATTTTCAGCTTTGATAAATGGGTGAGAACACACACCACATGCCTTTCTGGATCACTTCCTTTAATTATCTGAGTTCTAGTCATTCTATGGCAATGGCAGTGTTCGTCATGTTCAAAGTTGAATAATAGGCTACTGTGCCCATAGCCTATTTTCTCTATCCATTCATGTGTTGAGCATCCACTCCTATCCTTACCATAGCTATTATAAATGGGGCCATAATGAACACTTGCGTGCATGGCCATGATCTCTTTATTGTGCTGGTTCATTTCCTTGGTGTGTTGATGAGGAAGGAGTGAGATGCTGGGTCATGTGCTTGGTGCTTTAGTTTCATGCTTGGTTTAGTTTAATTGCCATTCTAATTATCTCCCCAAAGGAATCATCTTCGGAATGTTGATTTGTTATGTCATTCTAACTGTGGTGACATGGTATCTCTTTGTAGTTTTGATTTGTATTTCCCTGATAACCAATGATATTCATGGGTATTTTTATGTATTTGTTTGGCCATCGCTAATGTTTCTTCTTTTGAGGTGTCTATTCGATCATTTTCAAATTGCATTAGGTGGGGGGGGGGATATTATTGTCATTGCCTTCTTTGAGCTCTTTACTTATTCTAGATATTAACTACTTGAGGTAAAGAGTTGGCAAACATTTTTCCCACTCTGGGTGTAGTCCCTTCACACTGCTGGTAACTTCCCTTGCTCTGCAGTCTTCACCTTGATATCATCCCATTTATCAGTTCTTGCTTCTGTTTCCTGAGTTTGGGTGTCCTGTTCAGAAAGTGATCACCTGTATCAACACCTTAAGGTCTTCCCCCCATGCTTCCTACTGGTTTTATGGGTTCACACACAGCTTTACAGGTCTTGCATTGAAGTGTTTGGTTGGCTTGGAGTTGATTCTGTAGGTAATGAAAGATGGTACTCAAGATTCAGTCCTCTATATGGAGGATATTCAGTTTTCCCCAGCACTGTTTACTGATGACACCATCATTTCCAGCATTTGGGGAGGGATATCAAGAAGCACCTCAGAATAGGGGTGCAGGCCTGCTTTGGGCTCTCCATTCCTTGGGGTGCCTGTTTTCTGGCAATGCCACAATGCTTTATTTACCGTGTCTCTGTCAGGCATTAATCTGTTACACTTTGACCATTTGGAGTCATTTTTACTTCATATGAATTTCAATGCATTTTGTCTGGTTCTGTGAAGGCTACGTCTGGAATTTTGATGGAGACGGAATTGACTGTAAACCTCACTTTAGATAGCATAGACATTTTAACAACATTTATTATTATAACAGAGGAAATTGTAGGTATTTCTAACTTTGGTGTTTTAGTCTCTCTCATCAATGTTTTATGAGTCTCATTGTAGGGGTCTTTAGCTTAAAGTTAAATTTATGTCCAGGAAATTTTCTTTTTTATTTTTATTTTTTATTTTTCCATTCAAAAATTTACACTTCCTCCCCTTCTCCCAGTCCCCTCCTGCTCCCCGACTAACCCTCCTCCTTCCCCCTCCATCCTTACAAGAAGGCAGGGTACCCTGACCTGTGGGAAGTCCAAGGCCCTCCCCCCCTCCATCCCGACCTAGGGAGGTGTGCATCCAAATAGACTAGGGTCCCAAAAAGCCAATACATGCAGAAGAGACAGGTCCCAGTGCCATTATCGATGGCTTCTCAGTCCGCCCCCATTGGCAGCCACATTCAGAGAGTCCGGTTTGATCACATGCTCGTTCAGTCCCGGTCCAGCTGGATTTGGTGAGCTCCCATTAGATCAGGCACACTGTCTCAGTGGGTGGACCAACCCCTCGCAGTCCTGACTTCCTTGCTCATCTTCTCCCTCCTTCTGCTGTTCAACTGGACCTTAGGAGCTCAGTCCATTGCTCTGATGAGGATGTGGGTCTCTTGTCTCTATCTCCATCCATCGGACGAAATTTCTATGGTATTATTCAAGATATTCATCAGTGTGACTATGGGACAAGGCCAGTTCAGGCACCCTCTCTGCTGCCCAAGGACCTAGCTGGGGACATCCCCATGGACACCTGGGATCCCCTCTAGAGCCAAGTATCTTGCCAACCCTAAAATGGCTCCCTTAATGTAAATATCTTCTTCCCTGCTCCAATATCTGCCCTTTCTCCATCTCCACCCTCCCACTCCCCCAAGCTCTCCCCAGTCCTTCCCTTCTCCC